>PISX010003647.1:0-134062 GCA_004024625.1 Mellivora capensis | reverse complement strand
GGAGACAAACCATAAGTGACTCTTAATCTCACAAAACAAACTGAGGGTTGCTGGGGGGAGGGGGTCGGGAAAGGTGGGTGGGGTAATGGACATTGGGGAGGGTATGTGCTATGGTTAGTGCTGTGAAGTGTGTAAACCTGGCGATTCACAGACATGTACCCCTGGGGATAAAAATTTGTTTATAAAAAATAAAAATTAATTAAAAAAAATGGTGCTACAGGGACGACTGGGTGGCTCAGTTGGTTAAGCGGCTGCCTTTGGCTCAGGTCATGATCCCAGCATCCTGGGATCGAGTCTCACATTGGACTCCTTGCTCAGCAGGGAGCCTGCTTCTGCCTCTGCCTGCCACTCTGTCTGCCTGTGCTCGCTCTCTCTCTCTCCCTCTCTCTCTGACAAAAAATAAATTAAAAAAAAAAATTTTTAAAAATGGTGCTACAATGACTGAACATCCACATGCAAAAATATCAATCTAGATCCAGACTTTACAATTTTCAAAAGAATTAACTCAAAATGGATCATAAATCTAAATGTGAAACAAAAACTATGAAATCCTAGAAGATAATATCAACTGGGTATGGTGATGTCTTTCTAGATATAACATCAAAGATACAATACGTGAAAGAAATATTGGATAAGCTGTACTTTATTAAAATTAAAAACTTCTGCTTCATGAAAGATAATACCAGGAAAATGAGAAGACAAGACACAGACTGGGAGAAAACTTTTGCAAAAGACACATTTGATAAAGGACTGTTATCCAAGATATAACAAAGAACTTTTAAAACTTAATAATGAGGAAACAAACAACCTAAGTTAAAAACGGACCAAAGATCTTACCAGATAGTTCACCCAAGAAGAATACAGATGACAAATAAGCATATGAAAAGAAACTTCAGATCATGTGTCAAAAGAGAAATGCAAATTAATATGAGATACCATTATACTCTTATATGGATGGCAAAAATCCACAACACTAAGAACACCAAATACTGGTGAAAATGTGGAGTAGCAGGAACTCCCATTCATTGCTGGTGGGAATAGAAAATTCTCAAACCCTTTGGAAGACAGTTGGGCAGTTTCTTACAAAACCAAACATACTCTTACCATACAATCCAACAACTGCGCTCCTTGATATTTACCCAGAGGAATAGAAGATTATGTTCACATAAAAACCTCCATAGATATCTAAAGCAGCTTTAATTGCCAAATTCTTAATTTGCATAATTGCCAAAATCTAGAAGAAAACAAGATGTCCTTCAATAAGTGAATGGATCAATATTGTGGTACATCCAGACAATGGAAATGAGCTGTCAAACCATGAAAAGACATGGAGGAACTTTAAATGCATACTGTTAAATGAAAGAAGCCAACTTGAAAAGGTTACATCCTGTATGATTCCAGCTAGATGACACGCTGGAAAAAGGCGCATCTTCTGAGAAAATGCAGCTCCTACAAAAGCAACAATCAGAGATCAAATGGACAAAAAGAAAACATTCTTCTTGACCAATGCATTTGAAGCAAAGCAAGCTGGAGCAGAGGTAGTTTTACTGAATTTTGAGCCCGCTGATGCACAGATTTATTTTTCTAAGATCTGCAATTTGAAATAATAAATGATGGAATAGCAGTAGAATTGGCATATCTGAAATCTGGGAAAGGCCAATCACTGAGGCCCTTCTCAGAAGAGGGAGAGGATAACCATGACCTCATAATGACAATCATAGTTCATTATGAGGTTCCTGAAGTGCATGTGTGCAATGGTAGAGATAAGGCATTTTTAGTTGCCAAGATTCGAAACACATTGTACCTTAGGATTCTGCCCAGTTGGGTAAAGAAGTTGAGAGGAGGAGAGATGGTTTTGAGGCAGGAGAATGGAAACTGACTAAAGCCATTTACAGATCTGTAGGAGAACCTTAAATATTTCACTCCTAGGTTCAAGGTAATTTATAGGTTATATTTTGATATCTTGTAGATTTTAAGAATTGACCTGTTTTTGAAGTAACATTTTTTCTTAAAACATTTAGGTTGACCCAAAGAAGACTCCTGCCCCTGAGATTCATGAAAAGATCAGATATAATTATCTTGGAAGATTTCAATATTTCTAGGTTATAGGAGACCATATGTTCACTTGCCACTACTAAATACAATGTGAATAAAATAAAGCTTCGGAATGTGCAAAGTAAACCGTATGTAATGATTTTGTCTTCCTATCATGGATTAAAAAAAACCAATATTTTTACATAGGCCTTATTTTAAAAAAACAATTTATATCTCCAGAAAAATGATTTTTAAAAGACTTTATTTTTTAGAACACTATTAGATTTATTGAAAAATTAAGATTGTACAGAGTTTCCATATAATTTATACACCGTTTCCCTATTACTAATGTATGAATCATTTGTTACAATAAACAAGCCAATATTGATGCACTAAATTTCACAGTTTATTCAAATTGCCTTTGTGTTTGACCTAATGCCCTTTTTTTTCATTTCAGGATTCCATCTGGGACACTATATTGCATTTAGTCATTATGTCTCTTTAGGTCCCTCTGCACTGTGACAGTGTCTCAGATTTTCTTGTATTTGATGAACCAGACAATTTTGATGAGGTATTTTTGGTCAAGTATTTTTTAAGATATTTCTCTACTAAAATCTTCTGATGCTTTTCTCATGATTAGATGGAGCCATGGATTATTGGGAGAGCAGAAAGATAGAGCGCCATGTTCATCACACCACATTAAGGTTACATATTAGCGCCATGACTTATCTCTGTTGATGTTGACCTTGCTCACCTGACTGAGTAGAGTTTGGCAGTTTTCCCCATTGGAAAGTTACTCACTTTTTCCTCTCCATGTCATACTCTTTGTGGGGGGGAAGTCATTATAAGCACAGCCTACACTTAAGGAGTGAAGATTTATGCTTTCATTCTTGAAGATAATGTGGCTGCATACATTTTTTGGAATTCTTTTGCATGCAATATTTGTGACTTTTCCAGAACTTGTTTATTTACTTAAACATTTCTTTTTATCAGTATGTATTTATGGACATTTACTTTTTACTTTATAATCTAATACTAGTTTGTTTTGTTCTTCGAATGTTCTAGCCTTTGGTCATTACAACCTCTTTCAGTTGGCTCCTGGATCCCTTCAATTTACCCTCATTGGTCACACATACACACATTTGTGTATGTTTAAAGCATTCCTTATTTTCCAGCACAATAAGATGCTCCAGGATCATCAGCACTAGAATCAAACATCTCTTCAAGAAGTCCTGGTTCTTTTTTTTTTTTCTTTTTTTTTTTTTTGTAGAATTATAATTAAAAACCAGTTCTGGGTGCTGGGTGTGCTTATTGCTACTGGTGTGTCATTTCTTTTAGGATCTCTCAGCTGACAAGGCAAGAAAATATATGTATGTATACTCATCCAAATAAATATTTCTATGTGTAACCATCTGTATCTATTTTAAGGAAAATATGACTACATCCTGAAATGGCCAACTCAAATCCATTATATCATGGATCACCCTAGCCTTGTTTCCTTACTTATGTGTAAACTCCCACTATAATAATTGAAAACCTGGATCCTACCATCCATGTCCATTTTTACTTAATTGTTCAATTCCCAGTATGCAGAATTGATAATCATACCCAACACTCACATGGAAAACAACCACCTATAGTGCAATGCTTATGTGCAGTTCCTTGGCCCTTAGCCTTACAAACTCTGCTCAGTTTCAGTTACTCAGCCATCCTGATAAGTATCGGGTGATATCATTATCATTTTGATATCCAGTTCCATCATAATTAGTGATATTGAAAATCTCTGTATTGGCCATCTTTATGTCATCTTTGGGAAATGTCTATTCCAGTCCTTTGACCATTTTTAATCAGGCTATTTGATTTTTTAATGTTAAGTTGCAGAAGTTCTTTATATATTCTGAATATTAACCCATTATCAGATATATCACTTGCTGATAGTTTTTCCTCATTTCATATACTGACCTTTCACTTTGTTGATTGTGTCCTTTGATGCACAAAAGTTTTAAATTTTGATGTAGTCCAATTTATTTGTTTTTCCTTTTGTTGTTTGTGTTTTGGTGTCGTAATTGAGAATCCTTGCTAAATCCAATGTTATGAAGTTTTCCCCTACGTTTTCTCCTAAGAGTTTTATAGTTTTAGGTCTTACACTTAGGTTTTAATCTTGAATTATTATTATTTTTTTATAAAGATTTTATTTATTTATTTGACAGACACAAGTAGGCAGAGAAGCAGGCAGAGAGGAGGAAGCAGGCTCCCTGCCAAGCAGAGAGCCCGATGCGGGGCTCGATCCCAGGACTCTGGGATCATGACCTGAGCCGAAGGCAGAGGCTTTAACCCACTGAGCCACCCAGGCGCCCCAAATCTTGAATTATTTTAACGTATGATGTAAATAAGGATCCAAATTCACTTTTTTCCACGTAAATATCCAGTTTTCCCAGTACCATTTGTAAAAGAGACTGTTCTTTCCCCCTTGAATTATCTTAAATCCCAATATAATAAAAAATATTATTTGACCCTGTTTGTAAGACTTTCTACTTTCTACTCTATTCTCTTGGTCTATATGTCTATCTTTATGCCATTACCACACTGACTTAATTACTGTAGCTTTGTAATAAGTTTTGAAATAAAAAAATGTTAACCATACAATTTTGTTAAGGCAGCCTCATGAATAAAGTTCTTTGACCCATATTCAGCTATGTAAGAATGAGCCTTGGACCTGGAATACTTCCTTATCAAGAGATAATGAGTCCACACAGCCTGTGTTGAACTTACCACATTATGTGGACATATCTCTCCCTGTTTCAAATTTTAGTGTGTGCTTCTTCATTCTGCATAAGTGTGTGCATCATATGGCACCTGTCCAATCCCACTGCTGTATGTCTCCCTTGTGGGGTGGGGATGGAGTCCCTCTGAAGTTGCACAGGAGGGGATATAGGACAAGTTCCATGTTTCAGCATCTGGGAGGGATCCACTGGCCAGGAGGAATGGACTCCTGCTACTGAAGTTAATCTTGCTGTCTGTCTCTGTGTGAGTACAGTTATTGTTCCATTTGATGCCTGACTATGTTGTTTCCCTGGTGACTCTGATACCAAGACGCAGTGGGTAAAAGTGCTCAGACTATTCCTCCTGATAATAAGCAATAGATGCCACTTACACAACACTCTTCTTGTTTTTAAAGATTCTTTTGGCCATTTGGGTTCCCTTGAGATACCCTACACATTTTAGAATGGGTTATTCTATTTCTCTAAAAAAGTGTCATTGGGATTTTGATAGGGATTTCATTAAATTTGTAGGTTACTTTGGGTAGTATTGACATCTTAACAATATTAACTCTTCCAATTCATGAACGTGGGATGTTTTTCCATTTGTTTGTGTCTTCTTTAATTTCTTTGAGAACTGTTTTGTAGTTTTCAGTGTACAACACTTTTGTCTCCTTGTTTAAGTTTATTCCTAAGATTTGATTCTTTTGGATGCTCTTATAAATGGAATTGCTTACTTAATCTTTTTTCTTGCTTTTTTTGTATTTTTGGATTGCTCATTGTTAATATATAGAAATATGATCGAGTTTTGCATCTTGATTTTATATCTTACAACTTTACTGAACTGGCTTATTCTAAGTTTTCTTTTGGCAGGGGGAGAGTCTTTATGGTTTTATATATAAGGACATGCCATCCAGGAAAAGAGGTAATTTTACTTCTCTCTTTCCATTGGGGTGTCTTTTTATTTCTTTTTCTTGCCATTTTTTTCATCTGTTGTTGAGTTTTTGTTTATTTTGTTTTGTTTTTTAAGATTTTATTTATTTGAGAGAGAGATAGCAAGAGCCAGAGAGAGAGCACGAGCAGAGGGGAGGGGTAGAGGCAGAAGCAGATCTCCCACTGAGCAGGGAGCCGGCCCCCAGGATCGTGACCAGAGCCAAAGGCAGTTGCTTGACCAACTGAGCCACCCAGGTGCCCCATTGTTGAGTTTTAAGAGCTGTTTATATACTTTGGATACAAGACCTTAATTGTTTGTTCTGCAAATATTTTCTCCCAGTCTATGTCTTGTCTTTCTAGTCTCCTAACAGTATATTTTCCAGAACAGAAATTTTAAATTAAATCCAGCTTATAAATATTTTCTTTCATGGATTGTGATTTTGGTGTTGTATTTAAAACTTCATTATCTCAAATCCAAGGTCAACTACATTTTTCTCCCATGTTTTCTTCCAGAAGTTTTGCATTTTATATTTAGGTATATAATTCATTTTGAGTTAATTTTTGTGACAATTATCAGATATTTTTCTTGATTTTTTGCATATTAATATTCAATTGCTTCAGCACCGTTTGTTGAAAAGATTACATTTCCCCCCACTGAATTGCCTTTGCTTCTTTATCAAAGGGGCACGGTTAGTTGATTATATTTGAGTGTAACTATTTCTGGACTCTTTACTCTCTTCCAAGTTTCTATTCTCTCACCAGTGCCAAAGTATTTTGATTACTGTAGGTAACTACTAAGTCTTGAAGTTGAGTAGTGTCAGTTCTCCAACCTTGTTCTTCCTCTTCAGGATTGTATTGGCTATACTGTATCTTTTGACATTCCATACAAACCTTATAATCATTTGGTAATTTTCTATGAAATAGTTTGCAGGGATTTTGATTGAGATTGCATTGAATTTACTGTTCATAAAATTTTAAAGCAAATATGTTCTTTTCTTATGATGTACTCTCATTTCCTATGAGGCAGTCTCATTTTACAGATGGATAACTAAAAATCAGAGAGGTTAAGTGATTTGCCCAATGTGAAGCAACTGACTCAAGCCAGATTTCTGATGCCTTTATCACAAATCCATTATTTTCCGCACTACACCATCTCTCTTTTTTTCCCTTCTGAAGACACTACTTTAGGCCCTGTGCATAAAATAATCTTTCTACAGAATGCTATTACACATAGAGCACAGAACTGTCAATTGCTTTATCTATGTGTAAAATTTTAATGGACTTTTTAAAAGAATGCAGTGCATTAATCAGCTAAGTTATCCTCTTGTAACCAATACCTTCCACATCTTAGTGGCTTAGAGCAAAGAATAATTTTACTCTAACCAACAGTTATCATGGGCTCTTTGATTCTTCATTTTAGGACCCACCCTAGGAAGAAGCAGCAGCTTTATCTAAAACATTTTTCACCTTCAAGAGAGGGGGGAAATGGATGGAGAAACAACACCATCTTTCTTAAATTTACTTAGAAGGGGCACATATCACTTGCACTCATATTTAATTGGCCAAAGCAAGTCACATGGCCAAATGTGACTTCAATGAGGTGAGAAATATAATCCTGCCATAGGAATGGGTCTGGTAGGGAAAAGCAGCAAATATTTTGACAACAATAAAACCTACTACTACTAGTTTTGCCTACTGATTAAGTCCACAGACTATAGAGGTAAACTAACCAGCTTTAAAACTTGCCTCTACTAGTTATCAGCTAGGTGACCTCAAATTACTCAACCTTTCTCTATATTGGTTTCCTCATATTTAAGATTAAAATAATTATATTAGCTACTTATTAAAATAAGTATATTAGATTGAGATAACACAGATGAAACAGTCAGCCATGTGTCTGCCACATGGTATACTATGCGTGTTTGCAATGGTAATAATAGTAGCATTCAAGTGAAGAAAATGTTTTTTATTCAGCCATTAATTCCTTAAATATTTGCTTAGTGCCTGTTAACAGGCAGATTTTTTTTCTTTCACCTAAAATATTCATATCTTTCTCTCTTTAAAGTTATTAAGTTCATTTTTTTTAAGATTTTATTTATTTATTGGACAGAGAGAGAGATCACAAGTAGGCAGAGAGGCAGGCAGAGAGAGGGAGAAGCAGGCTCCCTGCTGAGCAGAGAGCCCGATGTGGGGCTCCATCTCAGGACCCTGAGATCACGACCTGAGCTGAAGGCAGAGGCTTAACCCACTGAGCCACCCAGATGCCCCTTGAGTTCATTTTTTAAACCCAGCAGGATTCAGCCTTAATTACAGACATGACATATTCATAAAAAGCAATGTAGGGAAGACTTGGTGATGGAGTCATATTGTTTCACTGTCAAAAATTTCGTAGATTTGTTTCACGGCTACTGACTCAGTTTCCCTAAATTGACAATGGGACAATTCAGTCAGTCAAATACTCCCTGAATGCCTACTGTTTGCAGTGAAGTGGGAATATAAAGAGTAAGATACTACTACCTTTGATGTTTTATTGTCTAGTGAGGGAGACAAATATCCACATTAAAGGCAAAACATTACAGCTGCAGATAAGGAAAGGGAGTAGTAAATTAAATATGGAGAGATCTAAATGAATAAGATTCAAAATTAAATGTAATGCCTAACTGCAACCTGGGCAGCCCATCTTAGAGTTAATGAAAGGAACTACCTAGTACAGTCAAAGCTTGATTTTAAGGCTACAAGGAGAGCAACAACTCATATGAAAACAATGAAGGGGCAATTTTAAATGTTTGTTTACCTTAAAAGTAAAACTTACATTAACTTTTTTTTTCTTATTTAACAATGATTATTCTAATTCACTTTGTTATTTTATAATTAGTCCAATAGTTACCGGTAGCCTCTAATGTGGTGAGGCTTCTGAGTAGACAGCTTTAGTACAAGTTGAACAGCAGACGGTGTTATTGGACTCTCTAACTATAGGCCTGAAATAAATCATAAAATGCTGGGATCCCTGAGAAATATCTGTACTTATTTATCCAGGCCTTAGATATTCCGAATGTAAGGCAGATTTTACTTCTTTCTCTTCCCTTGAGGTTGGAAATACCAAAGATGAAGTGGGATTATAAGGTATCTGTCAACCTTGAGGTTTCCTATCCTCTTTGGAGGAAAATATAATTCGCCTTGTTAAATAAAAAGGAGAAGAGAATTTCTGGACACCAAGAGGCAGAGACACAACAAAGAGTTTAGCATATTTTAGGTTCCCTAGAAAATGTAATATCAGCATGCCAGGCAATACAAAGTATTACCCTAAGTCAGGATCAGCTACATAAATTTTGCACCCTGGTGCAAATTGGAAATGTGGGTATCTTGTTTGTAAGTTCTTAAGAACTTCAAGATGGTAATAGTAGAAGATTAAACAATTCAGAGGATTCTTCTAAGCACAGGGCACTGTGTCTTTACACAGGTGACACCCCCATGAAGCCAGTCCTGCCCAAGTTTACCTCCTGAAGGTGGGGATTTTCAAATGTCCACATGGTCCTCAAGCCCAAAGCTGATATTTTTCTCAGAGAACGGAGATGACAACCCATTCATTACAGCAATCCCTACAATTCTGTGCAAGCCACTATTTGAAACTTGGGCTTTACGGAAGCATTTCAAACTTCTTTAATGAAATGCAAAGATGCAAGCAAGCATAATTCCCATAAAAGAGAATTAATTGGAACAATTTTAGACATCTTTTCTTTCATTGTCTTAATCGTGAAGGGTACAAGATAAATAGTGCATCCCTGATTTAGATCATAATTAAAATCTGTTGATTTTATCTTGCTGTAATGAGAAGGAAAAAATAGTTTCATGGTGATGTATTTGTCAGTATGGACAGGGTTATGCCATAGAAACAAATAGACCCCATCCTGCAAGAGCTAAACACAGCGAAAGTTTCCTTCTCTTACCAAGTATGGTTACAGGGACTCTCCAGAGGAACTGTCCTTTATGTGGCAACTAAATTTAGTGCTGACTTCAAAAATGTATACAAAGGAAATCCATAAACTCATTGCTAGGGCAGAGATTATACACATGTGAGTGTCTTGCCCTCAAACACATGTTCACAGCCTCCATAGTGGTAAACTAGGTCCAGTGTCCCATACTCAGTAATAGAATTTAGTTCACACCCTCTACAATTGTGTCTTTTCTTGCCAAACACTAAAAAGCTACCCTACTAAGTTTTCATAGGAAAGCACAGTTTCATTTCTCATGGCAACAGGCAGTGAAATTCTGCATTAGAAAAAGTGCAGCTCTGTCTCATACGCTTTTGCAGCCTGGAGAATCTACTCACTTTCTTTGCTCAAGCAAAAATCAACACAGAAACCAGATGATACATTTCATTTCAATCAAGAGTTTCACAGAGCCTGAGAGACACAAACAAGATTTATGGCTTTTTAGAAGCTATAGTGTAAAAAACAAAATTACTTCAAAAACTCTATTTTCTTGAAGTTAAATGCAAATCAAATAGGCCCTAATCTACTCAGCATTTATCTAGTGCCACTTGCCATAGTGCCTAGAAATTTAATATGATTATTTAGCATTTATACGCACTTTCTATTTGCTGTTTTTAAAAATCACTCTGCTCAGTCATTTTTAATCTATTCCATCAGTTTTGACAGGCCAATTGGTCCCATTTTACAGCTGAGGATATTATGAAGTTTTGAAGTTTCTGTGGTATTATATGAATCCAACTGCTTGATCTTTTAAGTCTGCTGCTACCTAAGAACATGTCCTGACATTGTGAGAAAATAGGGTTGGCAGGATAGTTGGATGTACCTCCAACTTTCTCCAATAATCAATTGGTGACCTTTTTTCTTCATTTGATACCTGCTTGAAAAATTAATATTTGCTGGCTGACATGCCTTCATTTGTTGCATTTGATTAGCATAAGCTTTCTGAGTAAATAAAATAATTTGAAAACTATGTGTAGGGACGCCTGGGTGGCTCAGTTGGTTAAGCGGCTGCCTTCGGCTCAGGTCATGATCCCAGGGTCCTGGGATCGAGTCCCACATCGGGCTCCTTGCTCAGCAGGGAGCCTACTTCTCCCTCTGCCTCTGCCTGCCACTTTGATTGCCTGTGCTCACTCTCTCTGACAAATAAATAAATAAAATACTTAAAAAAAAAAAAAGAAAACTATGTGTAATTCACAGACACCTGCTTGTATGTCTATTCTCCACTGGTTGGAACTCATTGCTGTGGTTTGGCACCATAGTGCAAAGAGATTGCACGAGACACTAGGATCAAGGTCAGAGTTGATTCCAGCATGGGAGCCTCACATTATTGCATTTCCTATGGCTTGAACGTGTGGGTGTTCAATTTATAAATGTGCGATCTTTCCAAAGCTGGCCCTGGACACAGGTGGATCCGTACAATCCATCGCTGGAGCAATTCTCCCACTATGGTTGAGAAAACAATTCAAACTACGTGAACAGAAATCCTCATTTCTTCTAGGAAACATCTGAAGTTTTCCTTGATAGAATTTTTGCTCTTTCCATCACCAGATTATAGCTCTTGTGCACCTGCACAGAACTGCTTTCACAGTGGTGTCTGGACATAGACTTCATTCTTGCGTGGGTACATCTCCCTTTCCCAAATGTAAAGTGCCCTGGGGTTAAGGTCTTTGCTTTTGTCTCTTCAAATATCTCCGCATGCCCTAGTACAGGCTGTCTTGCACATAAGCTTCCGACTCGCGTATGTTAAATATGATTTAATGACGTCAACATTGATTTCAGAGTTTCTGGAAGTATCTCCATTTTCTGTTCTTCGTCAGCCTGTGTCTAGGTGTGATTATTTATGTGAAAAATGATTTTGGAGTAATTTTCTGACTCGCTTCTTTTAAAACCTCTGTGTAAGAATTTTTACCAGTGCACAGAGCTAAAAGAGACTATAAACCTGGGCTTTGAATTAAATAGAGACTAAAAACCCTACTTTGCTCAGGTGTTCTAGGACACAGGGTACGTCACCTTATTTAAGAAGCTCGTGCGAGGGGCGCCTGGGTGGCTCAGTGGGTTAAAGCCTCTGCCTTCGGCTCAGGTCGTGATCCCAGGGTCCTGGGATCGAGCTCTGCATCCGGCTCTCTGCTCAGCGGGGAGCCTGCTTCCTCCTCTCTCTCTCTCTGCCTGCCTCTCTGCCTACTTGTCATCTCTCTCTGTCAAATAAATAAATAAAATCTTAAAAAAAAAAAAAAAAAGAAGCTCGTGCGAGTATTCCGAGATAGAGTCAGGCACTTCCTGCGTTGTTAACCTCTGAGAGTACTTTGAACTCTGCTGGAGTTGTAACATGTGGTATGCTGTGTGACATTTATTTATTTACGTAACTGCTTCTAATAACAGAATGTAAACTCCTTGACGGAGAGAAATGGTGTTGAATCTACAATCCTGGTGCCCCACAGAAAGCAGTGTTTGTAATGATGCTTGACACATTTTTATCACACATAAATCATTTACATTTTGAGTATCAGAGACAGACAGAGATAACTCCTAAGTCTACTTAAAGTCTATGACAGAACACTCACATTGCAGATGGACTAAAACAGATTTTATGACAGGCGATCATAAAACCAGCTAGTTTCCTTGTATCTGGAACAGAATAAGGAAACCTGATCAAGTAAGAGACTAGAATAATGACATCTATTCCACAATTCCCAGTAGACTTCCAAGCAAGGTCTCTGTAGCAAACATATACCCATTCCAACAAGGTCCATCTGTGCTGAGTTCCTTGAGCAAGATTTCTTTGCATTTCTAAAAGACACACAACCAAGTGATAGGGAATTTCCTCAGAAATGTGGGGTCGTGTTGTATGGATGACAGCAGCGGATGGTGATGGTATACACAAAACTGATGCAATTTCAAAGATGCTAGAGGATCTTTAGAGGATCTTTAGAGGATCTTTAGAAAACTCTTTTTTTTTTCATCTTTTCTCATCTCTCATTTGGGCTGGAAGTGATAAATTGAAAAATAAGCTTAGCTGCTTCTTAATGTTTGTTTCTCCTCTCCTCATTGGTTATAACTTGGTTTTGTCCCCTGCTTACTGAGTACTCTGAAAGACTGGACTAATGTTTAAGTCTTAATTTAATTAAGTTTAACATGGCAATCTGCTTACTCTATCTTCCTTTCAATTTGCATCAATAAGCACCTGCTAAAAGAATATTTAGAAGCATTTTGATTGAAAGTTTGTTTTGGTAATTATCATGTCAAACTCAGGCTTTCTTGTTTTTCTCTTTTTATAACTTCTCCACTACCATACTTCCTACATGTTAAAGTGTCCTTGATTTTAAGAGTTAACATAAATATAAAAACAATTCTTTGGAAGAAGAAGAAAAAATAAACACCTAAAATAAGATGCATTCAAACCAGAGTTGTCTCTACTTTTTCTTCAAAATATTCAGGAAATTATCCAGTCCAGTCAAAGAGTTTCTAGGTCCATCAGGTACAGTTACTCTCTCCATTTAATGATAAAGAGAAAAACAATTTTTCTGGTCTTATCGAACTTGGACACTTGTCCTTTGAACATTATTGAGCTATGATCTGAGTTATTCAAGCTTCTCTCATCATGGTGTAGATTTCTTTGCCTCCTACTAAATCCTACTGCTCCTCCCTACACACCCCTACTCCCCAGTTTCAGACACGGAGTAGATCCAACCATCTATTTCTTTGTTTCTGCTTCAGAGATGCTGAAATCCAGTTCTGAGAAAAAGCACATTTTGTTCTTTATTTTCTGTTGGTCTCTGCAGATCCACTCTAGCCATCTCTGTCCTGCTGGAGACTGGCTTCCCTGGATTTGATCTCCCAGACTTACCAATGTCTGCCAAGGATCATAGCTCCTAATGAAAAGGCCTCTCTAAAGCTACAGATCTCATTAATGCTCTTTCCTATTATCCTCTCAGGGGAAGGCAGCTAGCCAACCTGCGGCTAGCTCTAGGATACTTCATTCCCAGGACACTTCGCCAATTCTTATTGATTTCTCTTTACCCTACCAACATGTTTGTAAATGAAACTTTGTGAAACTCTCCTCAATTACTGCATTTGAGTGTGCTGCCTTTTTCCTGTCATGACTCCTACAATATGTCATCACCCTTACATACAAACATACACCCACTTATACATATTTAAATTGTTAAGTAATAAAAAGATACAGTAAGACATCTGATCACTTCTTTTTAGCATTTTAATCTTTTCCATGTTTGCATGCTAAACAGGTCTTACTTTGATTAAAAAAAAGATTAATATGCATAATGAAATGATAGAGTCATGTGACTTGGCATTAGCTTTGCTCAAGGTGCTACTCCTTTTCATCCCTAGTTAATTCCCTAGACCATCCCACATCTGAATATTTCTTCGTCTTCTCTGCATATGCAATCTCCCTGATGCTCAGGTTTTCCCACTGACAGGGCTTCGATCTCAAGGAAGAAAAGCAAGTACGACTAACATCAATTCCTCCAATATCTTTGTTATCGCTTCAGAACTCCAAAGCTTCAGTAATACTATTTGCCATCTCCAAGAATTTTGAAGCCATTTTTCTAAGATTTACACCTGCACCTAAACTCTTAAAACCATCTACGCTTACATTCTATAGGACTTATCTCCATGATAATCGTACCTCTTCAATCTTTTCAAATCTTGTTTTACCCTCTTCATTGATTTTTTTCTTTATCCTCCATAAACATCTTCCATTCTCTGCCTTTAGTTTTAAGAGAGAAATGCCTATTCCCTATGGTCCTTATCATTTAACCTCTTACTATTTGCTCTACTCCTTGTTCTTCATTTTTTCTTATTCTCTCCTTTGAAATTGTACTCTCAAAGGTCATCGGTGTCTTTACATTATCAAATACGAATGGTTTAAACCTAGTCCGTGGCATCTGAAAGTTCTGAGAATCTTTTTTCCTGACTCTTCTTCTTTATGTCCCCTTTGTTATTAGCTTTTCTTGTATGCTCTCAATCCTCTTTTCTTCTGATTTTACAGACTTTGGGGACTTAATATTCTTCAGTTGAATGGTCGCAAATTATATCTTATCTCCCTTAATAACTGCACAATTTCTCAGCTATTATTTCTCAGTGTCTCAATCCAGGAAACATGAAATTTGGATGTTGTTTTGATGGACGGCTTCAACTTGGGTCTTCTTTGAGGTAGCCTCCCAAGCAGACCATTAAACTTTAACCAGCTAAGTCTGCAACAGATTTCCTTGCTGCTTCATTTCTGACCTGAATACTAACCCCAAACTCCTCTCCATAGTTAAGACCATTCTAAAATCTCATCCTGAAGCTTTCCCAAAAATCACATATCTCATACCATCCCCTTCTTACTTGTACTCAGATGTTCTCCTTTTCTTCAGAATAAACTAAATTTCACATCATGGCACACAAAGCAGGTCTATGTCACATGCTTTATTTTTTTAAGGACTTCTTTATCTTAGAGAAGGAGAGAATGTGCAAGTGCATAGTGGGAGGTGCCGAGGGAGAGGAAGAGGAAGAGAAGCAGACTCCACGCTGAGCACGGAGCCCCAAGCAGGGCTTCATCCCATGACCCTGAGATCATGACCTGAGCTGAAATCAACAGGTGGACGCTCAACGGACTGAATGACCCAGGCGTCTCTGCTCTCTTTTTTAAAATTTACTTTTTGCACCTTGTTATCCAACAATGGTGAACTATTTGGTACTTTCTGAATACATCATGTACTTGCATGCTTTCTTTTTATGCTGTCCCCTCAGGATGATCTTTTTCCCATCTGTGTTACTGAAATTCTACTCATTTCTAGAATCCAGCTTACAGCTTAATAGTGAGGATTAAATGCTTCCTTTTTTCATACTACCATAACATGTTGTTTTATAATCATATTCCCTGCATATTTATATCTCCTTCAATACATCATGAGCTCCAATGTCTTCATACTTTAATGAAAAATGAAAATATAATTTTGGGGTCATATTAGAGCCAGGTTCTAAAACAGAGATGGGAAAGGGGGAAAACAAAACTACTAAATGTCTAGAACTAATATGTTATCTTATTAATTTATTTTGTATAAATAATGATCTTTTTAAAGCTATGGTTGTGCCAATAGATAGTTAATTTGGAGATCTTTCATCCTGTATTTTATTTTATCTTATCTTATTTTATTCTTTTAAAGATTTTGTTTATTATTTATTTATTTATTTATTTGAGAGAGAGAGAGAACACAAGCAGGGTAGGGGGCAGAGGGAGGGGGAGAAGCAAGGTTATGTCCCAGGACACTGAAATCATGACCAGAGCTCCAAAGGCAGGTGCTTAACAAACTGAATCACCCAGGTGCCCCGTTCTCTATTTTAAATAATTACTCAAGAGCTTTTAGTTGCCTGTAGTTCTTAGAGATATTCTTCCAGAAAGACTATTTACTCTTTCAATTTGTTTAGCTAACTACTTCCCATATAATACAAATGCAAACTTCAGAAGTGTGTCTCTCTATATTATACTGCATTCTAAATTAAAAGTGTCTAGATAAATGAGAATGTATTACAATTCAATACATTTTCTTTTTATTTTTATGGTACTGCAGTACTTCTAAGGTATTCATAACCATTAATTACTTTTATGCTTATGATACTGCTATGAGCTAGGGAAAAGAGAAACATTATTTTCCCCTGGTTTAAGTATAAACAAAGAAAGGGACAGATGGTTTTGAGTAACTTGTTAAGATCATTCGTGAGATAGAGACAAGTATGGAGCCCAGTTTTTCAACCTGGGTTATTATGCTGTGCCCTAGAAAGGTTACTTTCATGTTGTGCTCCCACTCCACCAAATAGATTTTAAAATATTCCAACTTAATCACAGATTTTACTGATTTTTGCCTACATTTTCAAAAAGAAAATTAAACCATGGCAGAAAACTGCTGAACTCATGTGGTTTCTGGGTTATATGGAGATCATTTCCCCCAGGTGGCACATTTTTATAAAATAGGCTTCCCTATATTTGGTCCAAAAGTGAAGGATTTTGGTTTTCCAGGCTTGCTTTTTACTTAAAATGAAAAACTAAAACAGTGTGAGTGGTACATACTTAATTGAGGCTATTCCTACAGGCCTAAGTATCTGTTAACAGTATTTTAAAACCTGGAAGATCTTGTGCAATAATCTTAATTCCGCTCCTCAGCACATAGATAGGTGGATAGATAGATTCCCCACCCCCACCCCCAAGAAATGGAAAGCAGTTCCCTTCATCACTTTATTGTTCAGATTATATGGAATTATATGGAATCTCATTTGCCTTGGCTGGCGAGACTTTTAAGATAAGAGCTAATACTTTCAAGTGGATGGTTCAACAGAGCGAGCCAATGGAGAGAGCCAAGTTAATTTCAGTACTCTGGGAATGGAAGGGAAATTGCCAAGAAAACGTAATCCCCTGTAGATTTTCCTACCTGAAAGACCAACCTAAGATTTGAAACCCACCCAGTTGATGGCAAGAAGCCCAGAAAAGTGAGGCACCTGACTCCCCTAAGCCAAGAATCTCTGGAATGGGAGAGACAGGTAAGCGATGAAAAAGAGCCTCATTCTAACAGCACAGATGGCCAATGCCATCCCCGCCAAATGGCTCACCAGGTCTGACAAAGGGGGCAGGTGATCAAACAGACTAAGGCTGAAGTGACTGTTCGAAATAGTACTGGAAAGTATGACAGAGATGAGGGAGGTGGATAGAAGCAGAAATAGTCAATTTATGGAAAAATTATTGTCATCTCCACCTGGCAGCATGCCCTTTCGACATCTGCCTTCCTAGAGCTCCTGGATTTTCTCAGCCCTGGCTAGTGGAGATCAGGTGCTTGAGCAGATGATATACTTAGTTCCTGCTGGGACGGAGGCTGAGTCGCTGTGTTTTGTCACTTCCATCCCCATGATTGATGGGGTGGTGGGAAAGTCACCACTCCATTGGCCCAAACACATTCTCTCCCTCCCATCAGAGAACCAATTCTGCAAACAAAGGTGGATGGCATTCAAGAGTTACAAAGGTTGGGGAAAGAAGAGAAGACACTGAAAATAAAGGGGATAGTTTGCAACATAGGACCTTCCCATTAAAAAGTGTCAGTAGGTATTAGATCTCTCTATTCTCCCTTCAGTCAGACTCCCTGCTTAATTGAGGTTATATATTCACTAATTTCTTTTTTGTAATCACCCTCTCTTTCACCCCAATGCTCTTCACATTTCTATATATAGAAAACTTGTCAGTGTAGATCTTTTTAAAGCAGAATTATGAAATACACCCTCTGCCCTATTTAGCCTAATCCACAAGAGAATTGGGAAGTTACACGTAGTTCAATTACCCAAGTTTATCTTTTCAGACTAGTTAACAAAAGGCTTCCTTGAGAAAGAGAAACAAACAAACAAACAATTGTTCTCCTGAAATGGTGCTGTTGGAGAGTCTGGGCATAACTTTCCTAGAAGCCCTTTAACCATAGGTGGACCATCCTTAGCAGTGTATATATCCTTTGATTCAGGAGTTCGTGATCTAGAGTTTTTCTCTAAGAGGTTAAGCTGAGATATGCACAAGAATTTATCAATTAGGATATTCATCGAAACATTAGATACAATTTAACTTTCATTATGATATTTATTATATTAGCTATGATACGGTTATATGGCAAGCTTCTAAAAAGATTCAACCATTAAAAATAATAATGCCAACAAATATTAAATTAATACCATTATCAGTTCTACGCTATGCTTAAAAACATTTTGCTTACGCTATGCTTAAAAACATTTTTTTTTTTTTTTAATTAAAAACAACAAATTCTCAGGATGCCTGGGTTGACCAGGTTTCAGCTCGGGTAGTGATCCCAGGGGCATGATATCAAGCACCAGGTCAGGCTCCATGCTTCAGCGTGAATCTGCCTGGGATTCTCTCTCCCTTTCCCTCTGCCCCTCCCACTCATGCTCTCTCTCTTTCAAATAAATAAATCAATCTTCAAGAAAAAATTCTTCTATCCTAGTGGATTATAGAAATATAGGTTTGTATATTGCTTCCATCATGTGTCCTTGGTGGGCTGAATGGGAGTTTGGCTCCACTTTTCCTTAATGTGGGAGAAACCAGAGGTAGAATGAATAATGAGCCTCCATCGTATCCAGATTCAAGTCTGTGGAATCTGTGAATGTTAACCTTAATTGGAAAGGGGTCTTCCTTAGATGTGGTTACATTAAGGATCTTGGGATGGGGAAATTATCCTTGGATTATTCAGGAGGGCCCTAAATGGAATCACAAATATCCTTATAGGAGGGGGGAAAGGGAGATTTGATCCCTAGCAGGAGAAAAAAAGGCCCTCTGACAAAAGCAGAGGAGAGCAGAGACAGAGTGAGAAGAAGGAGGAAGTTAAGAAATGCAACCATAGGTGTTGGAAAAGGCAAGGAAATGAGTTCTTCCCTAAGGTCGCCAAGGGAGCACGGCCCTGCTGACATCTTGATTTTAGTTTCGTAATACTCATTTTGAACTTCTGGCCTGGAGAACTGTAAGAGAATAAATTTGTGTTGTTTAAAGCCACCAAGTTTGTGGTGATTTGTTGCAGTAGCAATGAAAGCCTAATAGAGAGGTGAATGGAACAGGCACTGTCTTGATCCTTGCCAGCACCTGGCAGCAAAGAAAAGAGCTCTGGTGTGCTGTCCTCTGGAAATTAAGTGTGTTCTCTTAGAAGGAACACAAGCCACCGGTCAAACTGAAATTACGGTCCCACCTGAACCTTTAGGGCTTTAGGAACCCTACCATGTATCTGAAACTAGGAGAACTAGAAATATTTGGTTAGTAGTTCTAGTGATTGTTCATCACATTGAAATTATACGTAATATGTAGGGCACCTGGGTGGCTCACTTGGTTAAACGTCTGCCTTCGGCTCAGGACCTCAGGGTCCTGGGATCGAGCCCCAAAAATCAGGTTCCCTGCTTAACAAGAAGCCTGCTTCTCCCTCTCCCCTGCTTTTGCTCTCTCTTTCTAATAAATAAATAAAATCTTTAAAAAAAATTAAAAATGAGAATAAAGGTAACATATAATAAGTGCAAATCTGGTTATAAATCGTGTTCTAAAACAATTGTGCTACCAATATGGGAAAATAAACCAGAAATGTGTACCTACACGTAAACATAAAAAAGATCCTGAAATGGATACTATAGTTTCTTTCTGGAAAGTGACTAGGAATAGGTGACTTTTCTTTCTCTCCTTTTTAAAAATTTCCTTAGATTTTTATTTTTTAATTTACTATTTTTATTATTTTTATTTTTTACTTTTTCTCCTTTTTAAGTGTAACCAATGAGTATGTGTTTTTATAAGAAGCAAGAAATCACTTTTTCAAATAGATTAGCAGGTATGCACTAGTATAATAGTATATAATCCTAAATCTAATATTTATATATGTACTTATGTTTTAGAGGATTTTATTTATTTACTGAAGCGAGACAGCAAGGGTGATGGGCAAGGGCAGAGGGAGATGGAGAAGCAGACTCCCCACCAAGCAGGGAGCCTGATGCGGGCTAGATTCCAGGACCCTGGGATCATGACCTCGGTGGAAGGCAGATGCTTAACAGACTGAGCCACCCAGTGCCCCCTAAACCCAATATTTAAAACATAATATTCATTTGTGAAAAAGGTAAAGTCAGGAGTTGGAAAGTATCACAGTTTGAAGGGTCTGAGAGATAACTGAAGCCCAAAAGATGACAAAATTTATCTAAGGCATAACCATAGTAATGTAATGGTAAGGCATAACCATAACCATAATGTAACACTAGACTCTGGGCAAAACTTGCAGCTTTCCTGATTTAAAAGGCAGTGTTTGGGTTTTTTTTTAACCCCAATGCTAAATCAATCTTTTGCTTATTTACTAAATTGGTAATGTTGCGCTTTTTTTTTTTTTCATTTCTTTTCTAACCCCACAGTGATGATTTTTGGAATAATGGAATCTTAAAATATAACTACTTAATTCATTTTGCCCCTTTTCACAAGAGAGATGCCAGATTCCAGTAACCTGTTTATGTCTTAGAAATAGCACACTGTCATTTTTTTTTTTTAAGATTTTGTTTATTCACTTGACAGAGAAACAGTGAGATAGGGAACACAAGCAGGGGGAGTGGGAGAGGGAGAAGCAGGCCTCCTGCTGACTCCAGGACCCCGAGATCATGACCTAAGCGAAGGCAGATGCTTAATGACTGAGCCACCCAGGCGCCCCTGCACACTACACTGTCTTTTCACTAACGCATCCCAAGTACCAACCCCCATGCATGACAAACCCAGAGGTGTCTTTCAAAAAATGAAAATAATTTCAATCAAAAGATTAAAATGGTGGTTTCAGATATGATGTCTGTGGTATTATAACTTATAAGCGATGCTTTATATAAAAATATGTTTTTATCCACACTTCCTGGCTTATGGCTCCCAAAACCCCCGGAGTTTCCTGAGCAACAAGAGCAAGGAGAGAATCTTTTGTTAGAATATTTGGACTCTTGTCCTCAGTTCCTGAAATCACTTCAGAGCCATGAAGGTTACATGGGTGTCTTGTTATTCTGAATAAGCTCTTTCTAACACAACTGGATTTATGTTAATGAAGGTGATTTCTGCAATCCCCCTAAGAATGAGGGCTCGTTGCCAGGGGAACCAACCAGGAATGGAGAGTTGGAACTTCCAGTCCAACCCTCTGATTCAGGGGATGGAATAGGGGCTGGAGGTTCAACCGTTCATCAGTGGCAAATAAATTAGTCACATCTACATAAGAAAGCCCCCATAACAACCCAAAAGGAGGGCTTTCAGAAAGTTTCTACAATGGGGAGCCAGACACCCTCATAAACCACCATGCTGGGACAGAAACCCATTTGTTTAGGACTTCACCCAATGTACCTCCATGTGGCTGTTGAATTGTGTTCTTTAATGTCCTATGTAATAAACTGGCCATCTATGGCCCCTCTAGCAAATTAATTGAACCCAAGGAAGTGGCCAAGGGACGCTCCATTTTGTTGCTGGTCAGTCAGAAGCACAAGTAACCACCTGAGCTTGTGACTGGCCTCTGTAGTGGACAGTGGCCTTCTGGGACTGAGCCCTGTACCTATGGAATGTGACTGTATTTTGTGCAGACAGTGTCAGAATTGAGCTGAATTCTCAGACACCTCGCTTGTTGCTGGGTGGAAACTTACACACACATACTTGAATTGGGTCCAGAAACCTAACTTAGTGTTCTTCTTCGGAATTCAGATGTAGGGCTGCCACAACAAAGTACCACAGACTGGATGGCTTAATCAAGAGAAGAATTTTCTCACAAAACTGGAGGCTAGAAATCTAAGCTCAAGGTATTAGAAGTGTTGGTTTCTCCCAAGGCCCTTCTTCGTCTGTCTCCTTTCTGTGTCTTCACATAGTCTTCTGTTTGTATCTGTGTCTTAATCTTCTTTTCTTTCCTTTTCTTTTTTTAAAGATTTATTTATTTACTTGAGAGAGTGTGTGCACTCACACGAATTGGGGGAGGGGCAGAGGGTGAGACCTCTTCAAGCATCCTTCCCATTGAGCATGGAGCCCAAAGCAGGGAACCCATGAAATCATGACTGGAGCCGAAACCAAGGGTCAGACACTCAATCGGTGGAGCCCCCCAGACACCCCTTAATCTTCTCTTTTTATAAGGACTCCAGCCATATTGGATTAGTGCCCATTCTAATAGCCTCATGTTAATGTAATTATCCCCTTAAAGATCCTCTCTCCAAATATAGTCACAGTCTGTGGTACTGAGGGTTAGGACTTTAACAGACACATTATGGGGGATACAACTGAGCTCATAACACCAGGTTTTTGAGGAAGATCTTACTGACATACGAGGAGCCTCTGTTTTTTGAAACTGATGGACGTGCCACATCTAAGAGAGAAATTGCTGTTCAGCTGAGTTAAGTATTATTTGGCCTCGCCTTTAAACTAATCCTTGGAGACCAGAATCTTCTTGGAAGAAGAGACATTCATGTATATTTAAATTTATAAACATGTTCTGCAGGCCTCTGCTTTCTATAAGAGATCTGCGTAGAAGCACATTGATATTCCCGCTGCCTCTACTTCAACACATTTGCAGAAAGCAGAAGCTTCCAGGAGAATGGCAATTTACCTCATTCCCGGCTGTAACACACAGCAGGTGTTAATTACTTTGTTATTTCAATTGTTCAAAATGCCCCTAATGCCAGGACGAGGAGGACTCTGGGCACACTTAGCAATGCTACCCCCCACCCCCGCCACACACACCATTTATTTTAAAAGCCTGCCTCGAGTGTCTATTTGTTCAGCCAACATTCTACATTCCAAATTGTTACTAGCTAATTCTTACCAGAATATGAAATGAATTCCCAATATGAAATGAATTCCTCAGACATGGATTTCTGACATTAATTGTGGTGAGAATATAAGGAGGAGTTAATGATTATTTTATCACAGGACAAAAAAATCATATCCTTTGAGTCCCTAAAACTCACCTCCATACAAACGGGCCATTTTACTCAGTCCATGGGAAAAGGGCTTCAATTTCCTAAATAGCGTGCATGGGTGCGTGGATGTGCACTTGTGTGTGTGTGTGTGTGTGTGTGTGTGTGTCTCCTGTTCAAATGCTTACCAAGTACAGCTAAGTTGGGGCCTCTTGAGGTTTTTGTGATTTAAATGCACAACCACTGGTTCCTGGAGCCAGCCACTCAGTATAATGGAGGAGGCTGTTGCTGCTGCTGCTTTTATCCACTAAACAAAATGTTTCTGGTTTGATATTTTGTCCACTTTAATCTTAGGAAAGATCAAAAGAAACTATGAACATTCTGTTCAAGTCCTTTGAATATAAAGCGATTAAACTTCAAGTAAAACATGAAGAAAGTCATCCTAGAAGTCGTGAGTCTAGGCTTGCCCAGTCTTCTACCTGACTCTGTGACACCTAGCAAATCATGATGCCCCTCAGAGCCTCGGCCATCTCATCTGTCCAATGGCCATCGGATACCGCCTGACATCTACATAATGCTTTATAGCTCAGAAAACACAATGAACATTTGATGCTTACAGCTAAATCGGCACCAAGGACAGGAAAGGCTGATTAAGACAATCATTTACCATCCGAAGATCCTGAGGCTCAGAAAAATGAATTTCTCACAGTAACAGAGCTAATTGGTATGGAAACAGTACTCGTTTTCTAAAGGCAGAAGGGTAAAAAAACACATGCAGTTTTGGCATCTCCTCCTGCTACGTAATCTACCATTTTATTAAAAAAAAAAAATAAGCCAACTTTTGGAAAGTTTGCAATAACCCAGCAAAAAATACTCAAGCCAAATACCATTTACTCATATTAAAGAGATCCAAGGATAACATAAATAATTTATACCTCCAGACAATACAAATCCTATTTTGCTTCTACATAATTTCATTTGAACAAACAAAATAATCTGTGTGAAACCATCTGCAGTGTCTAGTTTATATTAGGTACTCAATATACGTTGGCTGAATCGAAAACTATTAAACCTATTTTTTTTTCTCATAGGTTTTTGATTTTTATGGGTTTTTCATTTTGTTTCTGTGGATGTTTTCCTCCAGAACTGTTCTCCTTTTAGCATGCTCCGTGAATCATGCTTGAGTATATATCAGATCCCAGGAATGGAAACAGTTTTTGGTGGAACCCATTTTCAGAACCAGGACAAGAAATAGCTTTTCTAGAGCTATGTCTGGAACATTCTCTATTTCCAAGAAGCCTTACTGAAAACCTAGAGATAAACGTCAGGTCTCAGAATGAGTAGATACTATATGGGTGGCAGCCTTAAATGAATTACCTTACCAAATCTCATTGCTTTTGGCCTCTTGATATATTAGGTTCTATTATTCCATATACTGCTTTATGGTTATTCCTAAATAGCTTTGTGTGCTTCTTTATAAGGAATTTTAGGAGAGGATCCATTAATTCCTATGTTTTTCTTTCTTTTTTTTTTTTTTTTCTTCCATGAAAGCATGTGACAGGAGGGAGTGCAGCAGGCAATATAAAGGAAGAAAGTAGGCTTTATAGTTAGAAGACTTGAAGTACTTTGGGAAATGGACCCTCAAATTATCAGGTATGTGACCAAAGCAATTCATACAGCCATTAACCTCTGATTCAGTTTCCAAAAATAAGGATGTTGACTAAAATAATTCGCAGGATTTTGACTTATTTGTAATCTAATGAGCCAAAGTGGATGAAAGAGACCTATGATGGTATAAGAACTATACAAGAACTAGTTAGTTTCTATGTGAAATAACCTTAAATGTTTCATCTTTGAAACTACGTATTTGGGGAGGGCGGTGCTCGAATTACAGTTCCGTCTGTCCAGATCACTGAGTTATAACCAATGGGATGGGCAGAAAGCAAGACACAGTACTTTCAGGTGTCCTCCCAAGAACTATCCCACACAGTCTCTCTCTCTCTCCATTTCACTTGATTAGATGTTTATGCCCATAGTAGCCCCGAAAACTATGTATTGAAAAATGGTAGAGCCTTCAACAACCTGGGGGTCTGAATAACCTCATGGAACAGAGTTCCCATCCCATCCTGCTACCAACTGACTTTATGAAGTAGGAATTAAATCTCTGTTGTGTTAATTCATTTATAATTCTTAGTTTATCTGGCCCAGCAGCCATCATGGTTCTAACCATCAAGTATTATTATTAGTGTTAGCCAGTGTTATTTTACTCCAGCCCAAATGGTTATTTTCAGCTTCTCTGTGTTGGCAGCACACTTTCAAACACTAGAACTTTTAGTGGCACACTTGAAAGAATTAAATTCGGAGTTTGTGACACCCAAGGGATACACACAGGAAATCCGATGTGGGATTGGCCGCTCCAGCAGGGTTGGTTCCTTCAAGGCAAGGACCACAAACTCCAGCAGCGGTGATCAGCAAGGCTCTCCTAATTCATTCCATACCATACTGATCAAAAGATTATCTCTAGCATCATCTCAGCTCTACAAAGCAGTTTTAGTTTGCAATTGCTTTCATATTTTCTTTGAGCCTCTATCTTTTATCTTTTATCATATTTTTGTGCCTGTTTCTTTTATCTTGAACATTTAACTTGTGGCTCCTAATTCATGTTTATCACTCTATAGTTCCTTGTACAGAACCTGAACAGGAGTTCAACAAAGGTTGATCTGTTATCTTCTGATGTGAATATAACAAGCATCGCCACCCCTTGGCACCTGAGCCATGGTTTTCAAAAGCACATTCATGAACCTAACCCACCGTAACTGTGAAACCAGAGGGGGGAGATTCCCATGCACAGATGGGGGAACATAAGCTAAGAGAGATCAATTACATTTTTATGTTTCCATGACTAATAAGAAGCAGGTCTGAAACTAGCTCTGCTCCATCCTGATTTTCAATCTAGTGTTCATTCTACAGAATCACACATAGTAACTATAACGTTCATGGTGTTCTGGTGATCACAGAGATAGTCTTTATCCTGAAGGGGTCATAGTCATACCCGCCCTTTACAGAAGAGCCTCAAAAATAGAAATGGTCAATAAAAGTGACAGCAAAGGCTTTTGTCCCTAAGGGTCTATTTTGAACTTTTTTTTTTTTTTTAATGAGTACTATTTCTGAATAAACCAGATTTTCTGGAGTTACTTAGTAAAAATAAAACAACTGTAATATTTTGCCATAATGGGTAGGGCTGTCATGGTTGCTTGTATCACAACTTTCTAACCCAGATGT
Source organism: Mellivora capensis (assembly GCA_004024625.1). Taxonomy (NCBI): domain Eukaryota; kingdom Metazoa; phylum Chordata; class Mammalia; order Carnivora; family Mustelidae; genus Mellivora; species Mellivora capensis. The sequence goes on along the minus strand of PISX010003647.1, from coordinate 107,637 downwards.
CTAAATGAGGATTCATATATGTATAGAAAGGCTACTGGCAGGGGGTGGGAGGCACCCGGTGGCTGAGTCAGTTGTGTCCGACTTTTGGCTTCAGCTCAGGTCATGACCTCATGGGTTGTGGGATCAAGCTCTGCATCAGGCTCCACACTCACTGTGGAGTCTGCTTAAGAATCTCTACTTCTCCTTCTGCCCCCTCCTTGTGCACTTTCTTTCTCTCTCTCTCTTTCTCCTAAAATAAATAAATAAATCTTAAGAAAGGAACAAAGAAAGAAAGTCAGTCAATCTATTGGATTCTGTTCCAAACTGAGAAGATAAAGATGGGGGTGGGGGGTGTTCCTAATTGAGAGAACTTGGAGTACTAACAAGATTATAGGAACATCACGTAAGACTTGGCAGAGAATACTGGCTAGCTGGCCAAACCTTGTTGACCCTTCTCTGGGCTTAAAACTGGACTATATCTCACAAGTGTGCCATGTAGTTAGATGTGTTCATATATTAGGACCCTCAAATGGGATATAACACAAGAATGGTGTATGCCACTTCTAGCTCTGATCCATAAAAAAACCACAGATTATGGATCATCATGAATTTTTCTCATAGGAATACCTAAAATATGTAAGGAACTTGTTTCCATGTATAATCACATGGAAGAGAACACTTAGGTCAACATAACTACTTCTTTCTCTGTTTTTTGTTTTGTTTTGTTTTGTTTTGTTACTTAACTGTAGCTTATCCTACTCACAGAAAGAATAATTTTCAAAAGGAAACTCGTTGATAAAAATATAGCATCACTTCAGGAAATTCTTATTACTCATTTATTTGAAGGATGAAATACCACCCAGGCAAATGGCTGATTTTAAAGACAAAAGAAAAAAGAAATTGAAGTTTCATTTCCTTCCTAAATATCTCAATATTTGGTCTAAATAAAAACTATCTAGAGGGGCCTGGGTGGCTCAGTCATTAAGCATCTGCCTTCAGCTCAGGTCATGATCCCAGGGTCCTGGGATCAAGTCCCACATGGGCTCCCTGCTTAGCAGGAAGCCTATTTCTCCCTCTCCCACTCCCCCTGCTTGTGTTCCCTCTCTCACTGTGTCTCTCTCTGTCAAATAAATAAATAAATTCTTTTTTAAAAATAATAGACAGGGAAAAAAAAAAGCTATATTGAAGTGTAAAAGGCACCCTCCAAAAGTAATGATCATGACTTCTTTTGACTAATTTGGGAGACTAAAATGATTTATGACATTTCTAAAAGGAACAGAATTGGTTACAGCTTGAATTAGATAACACTGAGTATCAGATCTACCATAACTACTTTGTTTCATGAACACTCTAGCTAACTAGTGACCCCCCTGTTACTGGCTCTGAAATCACACTACTTGTGTTACCATCCATGCTATGTCACTCATTAGCTGTATGACTTGGGGTAAGCTGTGTAAGCTCTCTGGGTTTTGTTTTGTTTTTTTCTTTTCTTTTCTTTTTTTTTTTTCTGCTGTGAGATTAAAGGCATTTGTGCATGTAATCGCCACGCACATGCACAGCTTAGCTCTCCCATGGCAGGGGGCAGAATGGCTGATGGCCCCTGGTGCTGACTTTCTGGATTTACCTCTGTGTTCAACAAAGGTAGCGAGGCAAACCCAATGCCTACAAGACGAGGGACACCTCTAATGGTCAACTTTGTCTTAAGAACTCAGAGTTCCTGGTTGGATCTTTTGTTGGCCTGCCTTAGAGTTTGAGACTCTTGTCCCCAATCTCCTGTATCACTGACTAAAGTTCTCCCTGGTTTCTTTGGCTCTCTCCCTTTTGTCCTTCGCAGCTATTTTCTCAATAAATCTCATGCATGTCTAATCCCATCTCAGAGGGCTTACAGTAACACTAGGCACATGAAGAGCTTACCACTGAGTAAGTACTTGGTTCATATTTGCTATTATTGTTCATAATCTTTATGGTCTTAAAATAGGAGATTCCATAAGTACAGGGGTAAAGTGGCAACCTTGGGGATAGGGAGGACTCAGAGTACACATCCGAGATTAGGAGAAAACACGTACATCTCTAGTAAATCTCCCTTCATAGGTAATATTATGATATTGTCACCTTAAAACATTATGAAATATAAACAACAACCACAACAAAAACATACAAGGGCCATTTTATAACCCACGGTTGGGATTAAGTTTTTTTAACTTACTTATATACATTTAAAATCCTAATTTTAGAGATGTGGAGAAAAAAAATGTTGAGGGATTGAAGGAACAAGAAGTCTGGCTTATCACTTATTGAACCTTTGAATTTTCAAAGATGTACACAAATCAGCTCTTTCCCATACTTTTTGTAGGTTCTGAGAAAAGAGACAAGATGAAAATGGTGTAATGAAAAAATATATTTCTTAGATAAACAACAACAACAACAAAGTATGATTTTCCATTTGCAAATTCTTAATAGCAGGCTGTCATTCCCATATTGACTGAATGCTGACCCCAGGCACAAGTCTAATGCTATGTGTTTTGGGGGAAAAGTCAAAGAATACAGGGTTATGGTCCTTGCCATTGGGCTATTGAAGGTTCAAATCAATCTACATATGTGAATATTTTATTCGTGAATGGTAGTAAGTTCAATCCATGCACAGAAGAGTTATAAAAACCTGGATAAGAAGTCTAGCTGAACAGCAAAGACAATTAATGTGATCAGTACTATTTCTTGAATATCTACCATGTGTCAAGCATTTTACGGAAGTTTTCCCATTAAATCCTCTCTACATTACTGTGAAGTCTTCTATGTTTTATGAGTCAGAAATCTGAGACATACACAGAATAGGAGACCCAAGATCTTAACTTGGGCTTAAAGGGGCCAGGGTCTTGATTCTTAACCACTGGGGTCTACAGTGGATGCAGCCTGTAATCCAATAAAAATGACTTGCAGGGAAAGACTATTTTAAGGAAGACAAATCTGGAAGAGTTAGCATAGGTTGGAGCCTTCGTGGAAGGCGAGAGAAAAGCAAGTACTCCACGAGTGGACTAGAGAAGCAAGAACAAACACACACAATGGAAAGGAAGCAAACCATGTGTACAAGAGAGGGAAACAGGCTGGCCTGTCAGTGTTAGAAGGTTTGCCGGGGGAAGAAGAGGAGGAAAGAGGCAGCAGAGGCGGAAGGAAGTAGACGTCAAGACACAGCCTGAAATGCAGATGGGGCAGGTCTGACACCTGCTGTAGCAGGACCCCTGTTCTGGCAGTGGTGGGTCCTGGTGTGGTTGGTTTCCTGGGCCTAGAGTCAAGGCATGAGGGCCTGGTTTAGGGGCAAAACTCTGGAAATGGAAAGCACGGTGTGAGCCAGGAAAAAAAAATGCAGAGGAAGCAGTAGGCACAGGTGGGTGACGTCATGTAAACAACGCATGAAGAAAGGAGTTGGCACCCGTCTATGGCCATGCACTGGCTCCAGACCAAACAGGGACATTATAAACTGGGGGAATCAGGAAATGTTGCCTATCTATGACTTAGGTACTAACTACAGCTCTCCCACAGCCTTGCCTTCGACATTTGTCAAAGACTCTGGGTGAGTTCTCTCCAGCCCTGCCTAGGAACAGGACGGTAGGGGCCCCCCCAGGGGCGGCATTGCCGGCCTCGGTGAGTACAGCATGAAAGGGGGTCCCTGTTCAAGTCAGAGCTGACCGGAGTGCAACAATCAGGCAGCCACCAAGCCTGCCAGGGAAGTTCTGCAATCGGCCCCAACCCCATCTTTTCCCACACCAATAGCTAATCCCCTGTGAAATATGCTGGAGCGGCAGCTACCTTCTCCGGAGGCACCATTGTGTTTTTCTGCAGCTCAAGTGGGCCCAGCACTGGCAGCTAACCGTCGGCGGCGAAGCCAACTGCTGCCACGCCGCAAGGCTGGCTAATCAGGGCCATTATGCTGTAGAAAGCTTCACTGATGTGCCTCTGAAAATCTTAGCGCCGACACACCCACCATCTGACGCCTACCACTAGCCCTGTGCTCTTGGAGCCCATGGCAGCGGTAACACTACCACATCAGAGAAATCATGTGAGATTCAGAGCAGCCCGTGTACATGCAGAGTTCCTGTGCCCTTCTAGGGCAAAGGATTGAGGCTGTTATTCTTTATATTGTCGAAAAGTGTTAATTTTCCAGAGCATTTTCTCTGGAGAAAACCACTGTGCTCTATTGTCATCTGATCTATTACGATGAACCCCACTGAGAAATGTTACTCCTCTAGACTGGGAAATGGGACCTTGTTGAGCATTTCCTGGTGTGGATGACAGGAGAAGACTAGCTGTTTGGGGAGCTCCGTGACATTTCAGTCCAGCAGGTAATCCGTGATCTCTCTCTGGGTTTTCCCTGCTCTGATGTCTCATCCCCAGTCCAGAGGACCCCACTTCCTGCCACGCACACAGACACACACCCATTCACACACAGAGACACAGCTGGACCTGCAGCAGACACAGAGACGTGCACACAGACCCTCCTACACACAGGAGTGAGACTCAAATCTAATTTTAAAATAGGACAGACCAGGACAAGGCAAACTTCCCAAGAAAAACAATGCTGTAAGATTTCTCAAGCGTGAAAAGCAGGCAAGGAAATGGGTGTAAGTACTCTGAATGGCATTCTAATACTTTTTTAAAACCAGGCTCATAATATACCACGTACAAATGTACTTTTGAACGATGATGATGATAGAGTGTTAAAACTTGATTCTTAGGGGCACCTGGGTGGCTCAGCGGGTTAAAGCCTCTGCCTTCAGCTCAGGTCGTGATCCCAGGGTCCTGGGATCGAGCCCCGCAGGGACCCTGCTTCCTCCTCTCTCTCGGCCTGCCTCTCTGCCTACCTATGATCTCTGTCTGTCAAATAAATAAATGAAATCTTAAAAAAAAACAAAAACAACTTGATTCTTAGAACATTCAGATATATAGAATTGTCAGGGGCATGGAGAAGAGCCAGTGGCCGGGGTAGCTGGGATGCGGGCTTTTTGAGCTGTAAACTAAACCAATGTGCTTCTTCTAGAGCGATGCTTTGTGGAGGAGGAGGAAATGTGTTCAGGAAGCCCTGTTTACACACCACCTATTCTGAGACACAATGCAAATTTGCTGGTGAGGGGCATCTGGGAGGCATGGGCAGGGGATTAAAGGCTTTGGGATAATGTAAAATATTCCCTCTCGTGCTGGTTTTAGAACGAGGGAATAAGAAAGTCTCCACCTTTCTCCAAATCTTTTTATCTGTCTGTAGTCTCAGGAACTGAGACAGCTCTCCTGCTGCAACTTAAAAAAAAAAAAAAAAAAAGCTGAACCTTAGATACCAAAACATTCGATAGCTCTTCTTGCTACTGTTGTTTTGGAAGTAGTCGGGCTCCCTATTTTTCTTCTACTTCATCGCCTGTTCTGAAATCTGGGCCATTTCTTGGGAAGTGCCAAGAGAAAACAGTTTTTGCTGAATTTCCAGCCGGAAATTTGAGGAATTAAAATGTCCCAGTATGCCAGGGCTTGTACTATTTCCAGTCATGTTTTGAATCAGTTTTAAGTAAGAAAATGGAATTTCAAATTCTGGAAAAAAAAAAAAAAGAAAGAAAAGAAGAGAAAGAAGAAGTCATCTTTACCTTGAAAATACTTTGAAGACTTTCTAAATACTTACCTCTTTGCTTGGGGTGGGAGGTGGTGGCTACCGGTCAGGGAGAAGTGCTGCTGAGTATTTCGTATTGCAGAAATGTTGGAAAGAGATGTGTTCCCTATTTGAGCGCTGCTTCAGAAGTCAGACTAGTGGCCTCCTTTTATATATTAGAGCATCTTTACAGCACAGAAAATGTCTTTTTCTTTTATTATACCACAGATTCCCTCAATGTAAAGGTAAACAAGCTTGAAGGAAATAATTGAAGGCAAAGACCTGAAATCAGTGTCAGCACATCTTCTAATGAGCTATAACCATAGCGGGCTGCTATCCCGATGAGACCACCTGCTCCAGGCAGACAGATGGTGACCCTATGGGGGTCATGGCTCCCCTTGTAAGGAAAGCTGGAGTCACATACGTGCACAGTTTTGGCAGGAAGAAAAAGACCGAGACATTGACACTTCCCAGAAGAGAGTAGTGACTTTGTTAAAGAAATGTCAGCGCTCTTGGCTCCCTGACTCCCTCTACTTCCTATCATTTCACGGGGTTGGGCAGCCTCAACCTTCCTAAAGAGCCTTGCACTTAGAGAATAGCGTGAGAAATCAGCATTCTCGGAGGCTCCGCAATCATGCAGATGGAATAAGCTGACTATGTTGAGTAACAAAAATAAAACACAGGGCAGAGCTTCCATTTGGGTTCACACTCTCCTAACTGCAGCCTACAGCAGTGTTAGATTTGGGATGATTGAAGACAGCACTGAAGAGGGGCACAAAGAAGTGACACGGAGTGAGAGGAGGGATGTGGGAGAAAGGGGCACCTTGGGTGCGGTTCATTTTTAGAATAGCCTATGTATGAGCTCCACTAGGAGATCCTTAGGGAGCTATACTTATGGAAGAAAATTTGTAATTTTAGTTGATTAAAAGTATGTTCTGTCTTCTAGCAAACAAATTAACAAAATTCGCATTAAAATGTGACTGCCGAAGGTGGTAAAGTAGATTACCTCTTTGTTCTCTATAAAATAGAGCTGTATCTTTATTTAATTTTAATTTTTTTAAATAATGCTTTATTATTATAATAATGTTTGAGTTTTAAAGACTTTAAAATCCCTTTTCATTGGGCGCCTGGGTGCCTCAGTGGGTTGAACCTCTGCCTTTGGCTCAGGTCGTGATCTCAGGGTCCTGGGATGGAGCCCCGCATGGGGCTCTCCACTCAGCAGGGAGCCTGCTTCCCCCTCTCTCTCTCTCTGCCTGCCTCTCTGCCTACTTGTGAACTCTCTTTCTGTCAAATAAATAAATAAAATCTTTTTTAAAAAATCCCTTTTCATTTGTCCTGGAAGCCATGTTTTCCATTGTTAGAAAAAAGTTTGATTGTATTTATTATATAAATAATAAATTCATCATTCATTCATCATTCATTGATTCATTCATTCAATCATCTCTCCACTATGGAGCACTATCTTGTAGGCCATTTAGAATTCATTATTGGGTCCCACCAACTAAATGCCTTCAGCATTCCTTAGCCATAGTGACAACCAAAAAAACAAAAACAAAAACAAACAAACACACAAAACACCCCAAAGCAAAAACTACTTATTTCTCAACACTGTAGAGGAGGAAGAACCACCACCACCACCATTCCCCACACCCCTGGTTAAGAAGTCTTAAAAAGAGGCTATATATATAAAACAGAAAATATGGTTCCTCACTGCAGAAAGTGAACAGTCTGGTGGGAAAAGAAATATGCCAAGTGTAATCATTTATTGATGTATCGCCACTCAGTCCTGTCACTTAGATAGTGTATAATCGGCTTAGAGCACAGCTCTTCTCTTTCCTGAGCTCAGCCTGGAACTGTGTTCCCAGAGTCTTGGTGTGACAGCAAAGGTATGTGGTGGACAGCTGGGTGGCAGAGGCCCCCTTATGTAACTGACTCTGCTAGTCTGGCTGGTTCCATCTGGCGCTGATGGCCCCTGCTGTAAGAACTGTCTCCAGGTAGGTGGTATGTGTCTGATTTGGGGGGCCAGCCATTCATCCTCACTGTGCGTCTCCATTGCTGAGGAAACTCCTCCTCAGAGAAGCAGCATTAACTCCTTCTGACCCTACAGCAGCTCACATTCTTGGTCTGCTGTCCAGCTTGGGTTTGCCATCTTGGACAGAGCAGTCATCTGAGTATCCCTACGGCTGATGCTCATCTCTACCTCTGGACTCCCCCATGTGGAGCCCAGGGAAGAGATGAGGCCCTCCTGTTCACACTTGGAGGACCAGAGAATACTGGAACGGAGTGAGAAGGATCCCCATAGCCTTCCCAGATCCAAGATATGACAGTTCCCTCAAGCTCTGCGTCATGGGATGCTACAGTAGATCTCATTCATTAAGAAGTCTGTGGATCAGAAAAGGGATTGCCCTGTATGTACAACTATACTCTCCACCTCCAGGACACACATGTCAAGCATTGAAGAGGCACAGAAGGGACTGAACAAGACAACTGGACATACTCCTAGACTCCGTGAACTCTCTCCAACGAATTCCTGCTCGGGAAGCAGTACCAAGGGAGGTCTGAAGGTTCTACAGCTCGGCAAACATTTAGCCAGGGGAAAAGCTCTCAATGTCTCTATAGTGACCTATAATAATCAGAACCCCACACTGATGATGATTCTAACATTCACTGTTTGCCTAACAGGATGTTCAGAGGCTAGTGGACCCAAAATATCATCAAGCAACTAGATATCTTTTATCCTTTTTTTTTTTTACAAATTTTACTTTTATATTTATGATGATTACCCAAGTTGTAAGACTCATGACGAGGCACTGTGCTCATACACAAAAGCATCCATTTGAAATGATCTGCAAGAGAAGGGGACCAAAGGACCTTCTTGTGCAGTGTTGACTTTTGTCAGAGAGCCCCTGAGGCCCATAGAGGACTTGCAGTCACATGACTAAGTCACAGGACCACCTGTAGACACATCACTGGCAAATAGGAAAGAAATGACAAACCGGCCTAGAACCATCATGATTCATACTCAGGGGATGAATACCTTGCCAAAAAAACTTAAGTTTTTTTGGGTGCTTTTAGATAGTAAAAAGGGAGAGTATGTCGGGAAAGCACCAGAAGAGAAGTCAGCCACATTTTCTTCTATTAGATATGCCCAAACATCATAAGAGATCCTCTTCGACTTCCCTTAACTTGGCTTTAGGGAGAAAAAGGGGAATATCCAGGAGGAAAGAAAACATTTTTGTGTGCTCTAGTAATTCTAATTGTTTCCCCCCTCTTTGCAGGGTTCTTCTTCTGTTGGCTGGGAAGTTGAGTAATTTGGTTATGGAGCTGTCTTTGCAACTTGCAGTTAGACAGCTATGAGAATATGCCTGATCCTCAATGAGAACCAATCCTTGGAAGTCCTCTGAATTTCAAATTCAGGGCACCTTGGTCCTTTTAGTGTCTCGGCAGACATTTTCTACACAGTGGGAAATTCTGACAGAATATCTTGTTAGATTTGAAAATGCTATGGAAATGTTACTTGCTTTGTGGGAACACTTACCAAGTGGAATGTAGCACAAACAAATACCATATGTGAGTGCTGAGATGGAATGCTACAAATTGGGAGTGAATAGTTCAAGGACTAAACTCCATTTCCCTAGAAAACAACCTAAAACTTCTTGGAGAAGAGGATGATTTCGGGGCTAGGGTAGGAAATGCACAAGATAAGTGTGGAGTGTCTGAAAGGTATACCTTCACCAGCCAAAAAGAAAAAAAAAAAAAGATCCAATGGCCAAAGACAGAACACCTCAAACAATAAAACAAATTACATAGTATTAGATTATACCCCAAGGTATGACACAAGTATATGTGAAGAGTTCCAAATGGTATTTGTAGAGATTTTCCCTTCTAGGAGGTAGAGTTTAAAAAACTCCCTTCCCAACCTTTTTGAGTATGGCCAGGTTCACTTCCAAATAAAGTATGGAAAGAGGGAAAAAAAAAAACTTCCCAGGAAGAAAGCTTTCTAACAATACCTTTTCCAAGTCACCAAGGTTAATGAAGTCATTTTGATATCAAGCACTCCCACGATCGACGATGGGATGAGAGAGAGACTTCATCTCTGAGACGCTTTCCCCGACAAACCTATAACCCCAGTGTAATCATGAGGGAAACATAGGATAAACCCAAACTAAGGGGCATTCTACAAAATACCTGACTAGCATTCAAAAACTATCAAGGTCAAGACAAATTAGAAAGACTCAGAAACTGTCATAGGCCAGAAACGACTAGAGAGGATGATGCAGTGTAGTGTAGTATCCTGGGGGTGAATCCAGGAATAGAAAATGACATTAGGTGACAACCAGCACAATCTGAATAATACCTGGAGTTTGGTTAAGAGTCATGTACCAACACTGGTTTCCTCATTCTGTTATGAGTTAACCATTCTGTTATGGTTAACCATGGCAACAGAAGATGTTTACCTTGGGGTGAACTGGGTGAGGGGGTCTATGAGAACTTGCACTATCATTGCAAATTTATGTAAGTCTAAACTTATTCCAAAAGAAAAATCTCTTTAAAGGGAATCAAGGAGAGATTGGAACAAAGTTTGGCTCAACAGCAGGGTAATGGGCTTGTCAGAAAAGATTTTATATGTCATCTATGAGACACTGAAAGAATTTTCATTGGAGGAGAAACATGGTCAGGTTTTTACTCTAGAAGGATTGAACTGGAAGCATTGTGGAGTAGAGACAGGGGACAGAGAGTGAAAGGCAGGAAGGTGTGATGAGCTTAAGTACAGAATGCTACGCTAGAGTCTTGTGCATGTGTATGTGTGTGAATGTGTGTATACCTGAATGGCAGGCAGCCTCAGAACAAAGACATTTCTTGTCAAATGTTGAGAAGGGAAATGCACACATTTTATAATAAAAAATGAAACATAGATCATTGTTTCTATTTGGTTGCATTCACTCCAATAGGCTCCTTCCAGTTATTTTAATGCTATTTAAAGGAACAGACAAAAGAAAAACAATGTGTGACTTGAAAATAACACTGTGGATTTCATATAAAAAAAAAAACCCTAGATTCTGGTGCTTTATTAGCTCTTAACTATGTAATCTTGGTCTAATCACTTCAATAGGACCATTTCTAAATGGTTTTCCCATTTCTAAAACAAGATTGAGATAGAATGCCTTTGATTTCCAAGATACCTATCAGAGACGTTGCAATGAAATTACTACATATGGAAAATTATTGGATTAGAAGATGATTAATCTAAGAAGAGAATTAACACATTGAGTGCTTACTAGTCTAAAAATATTTTTTATCATTAATGATTTTTTTTATCCTGTGAAGGTAACATTTGCCTAAACCACATAGAGTTACTTGATTAACAAGAATTCATTTCAAACTTTGCCATTTTATAAAACTCCTATGAATTTCAAAATCAAGATTCATGACTTCAGCATTTCCAAGCAACGTAACTTGTTTTGTAGCTATGGAAGTGTTTGCAGTTTTAAAATTGTTCATAAAAATAATTTTTATGCTTTAAGACTTCTGAAAAAGAAATCAACCATGAACATGTTAGACAGCCTGTTCCACAATGGCTGTTCGCTGATCAAAAACAGCCAAAATGTTGAAATTTTATAAGCCTGCACTACATTTGTTTGTTAACTATTACTAACACAAGTAGGACATTTATTCTGATAAGGCAAAAGTGAAGAATTTAGCACATTTAAGAAAATTTCCAAGCTGAGAAACTTGTTACGATTTCACCGTGACAGGACACCAAGTAAATAAAACTTATGCATCATTTAATTACACACATTCATTCTCTTTCCCGAGGAAGGCTGAAACAAACATGTTCATCATGGTGTTTATCCTTCTGTGACACATCTATTTCCTATTGCTTCCGGTTCCTAAATTATTTTGGATTAGAGTTTTTTTGACATTAAAAGATCACCTGTTTTGGAATTGAAAAACAGACTGAGCCGCAGAAACAGTTTACCTTTTAAAATATAAAGTGTTGCGGGGCGCCTGGGTGCCTCAGTGGGTTAAAGCCTCTGCCTTCGACTCAGGTCATGATCCCAGGGTCCTGGGATCGAGCCCCGCATCGGGCTCTCTGCTCAGCGGGGAGCCTGCTTCCCCCTCTCTCTCCGCCTGCCTCTCTGCCTACTTGTGATCTCTGCCTGTCAAATAAAATCCTAAATAAATAAATAAATAAATAAATAAATAAAATATAGAGAGTTGCACTGATGAAGCTCTTACTGGCAATTTCTAGCATATGTACACTATGTATAACACTTAAAATCACATCAGAAATCTTACTATGGATCCTCTAAGATAAAAACTCATTATTAGTCAAGGACAGATAAATATACATGACTGTAACTGAGTTTAATTATGTTGTAGGGTCATAAAGGAGACCCTCAAAGGCAACAGCAAGAAAATCTTTGCTAGATGCAGATTGTGGTTCTGTAAATAATTTCCACTCTCTGAAGAAATTGTTGGTGGGTACCTTATACTGGCTTTGCCTTGTAAATTGGAGTAGTAAATCCAACTCCGATCTGTCAGAAACCGCTGAAGCTTATTTCTACACAGCATTTATTTGGCTCTGTTTCAATTTATGCCATTACTGAATAGCCTCCTCACTTTTAATTTCATGAAATTTAGAATGTTGAAAGCCCACACCAGGCATGAAAGAGAAAAAAAAATGATGTATGATTACAAATATAACTCAGCAAAACACACTAAAATTTACATATGATCTGAAAAAGGAACCTTATATTGGAATGATTTATTCTGACAGTAATAGAGAAATATGTTAGGAAATGGACATCTTAATTGGGGCAGACCCTCATGCCCCATTTTCAGTGGCCATTACATAAATATCCCTATAGCCTCCTTTTGCATTAAAGCAGCTTTCTGAGCCTCAATCCTTAATTGCATCCCATCCCTTCTATTACACCAATACTTATTTTCAACTATTTTGAGAATCTTCCAGGTGTTAATCAAACAAGAAGGAAGCTGCTGGCTCTGCAAGATCCATCTCTACCTGTTACTATGGTGTCAGGCACGGGGACAGCCTTGACTTTTACTTTTGTATCCATGACCCATATGATAAATGCCACCTGAACAGTAACAAGAAAGGAAAGAACAAATGGAACACAATATTAAAGAAGCATTTTAAAGGCATCTCAAAAGCCCAAGCAGCACTTTTCCTTTTTTTCTTTTTTTCTATGTAACACCAAAACTCACAGTCCTTGATCTTCTAGCCCGTTATTTCAGACCACTGAGCCATGTTGCCTGTCTGAATAAATGGACAAAGACTCAGAGATGCCTTTGCAGTGTGGGATGACTTTGGAAAATATATTGCATCTAGGACAAAGAAGCAATGGTGCCTTTCTAATTGATCTTGTTACCACCACTCCTTAAATCTGAGGTCCACTGCTTTCCTATCATTGAAAGACTACGCAAAGATCCACTTCAAAGACTGGTAGAGTACAAAGATTCAGCTGGTTTCAAAAATAAAACATAAAATTCCTGATCTGATTTATACACAGAGCCCGAGTATATAAGAAAGCTTCATTCGGAAATTAATGCATGAGTGATTCAGAAGATTTTCAAATGATTGAGAATGAATGTCACTTGTAAATATGAAAAAAGAAGAAATCGGCATAAAAGCAATAGCACTGGCATATAAGTGTTTTCATATATTAAAAGATATTTGGCAAATACAGCCAGGTGCTCAAGCCTCTCCTCTTTCTGGAAATATTGTTTACTTTTTCTTTTTTTCTTTTTCTTTTTTTTTTTTGTTAAGATTGATTATTTATTTATTTATTTATTTGGCACAGAGAGAGAAAGAGCACGAGCGGAGGGAGCAGCAGGCAGAGGGAGAAGCAGGCTCCCCGCTGAGCAAGGAGCCCGATTCTGGGCTCCATCCCAGGAACCGAAGATCACGACCTGAGCTGAAGGTGGATGCTTAACCGACTGAGACACCCAGACGTCCCTAGAAATACTGTTTCCTTTAATAGAATGAAGAATAAAGAATATTAACATCAGACTTTGAGGCTTTCCTAAATTTGAAATCAGGAACCAGATCCTTGGAGTCTATTTTTCCAAAAGGTACAGCAATTGGCCTTACATAGCCATGAACTGTAAGTAAATCAGAGTATCGTTCCTTAGTTTCAATTTTCTTATCTGAGATAGATACAATTCTCTGCTACCTTATAAACATTCCTTATCACACATGATGACCCAAAACCAAAAGTGTTTATATTTGATTTTGTGGGAAAGAGGGCTCACACTCATTCTATTAGAGGCTTTCATACTTCTTATGAACAAATATATATCTCAATTAACTAGATTTCATATCTGTTCTCCGTGACTGCCGTGGTATAAACTACAAGGTTAAGCATTCAGAGAAAATAATGTTATCACTTCAAAGGTATACATTGTTATAAATAAGCCTATGATTCACTTCTGCTTTCTGCATGATAATGACACTTGGTAATAAAATGTTATCCTCCACATAAAAAGCACTTAGGTAAACTAGAAGTCTGTCAACTAAGTTGACAACTCAAAGTTTTGGCAACAGTTTTGGAAAGTCTGAGATTTGTTTTTTTCTCTAATAATTTCTTTTTTTCTCCAAAAAATAGAGTACCTAGAAATTAGAATATACTTTGGTAGTATTTGATATTTAGTAACAGTGCAGACTGAAAACACACACACACACACACACACACACACACACACACACACAAAAGAGAGAGAGACTTTTTCCTATTAGCAGAATGAAGTGAAGGTCCAGTATACTTTCTGTGTGTTCCAGTTCATACATTTTGTCTGCTACTTTGACTCAGAGTTGAATAACTTTTAAGTATGAAACAAAATGGTAACAACTATACTTAGAATCACTCATCTGAGCTTAATAAAACTTAAAAAAATTGAGTCATAAGGCCTCCAGGGAAAAAGTAAATGGTAATTTTGTTCAGAAGTCATTACTAGATGAGGGGCGCCTGGGTGGCTCAGTCATTTGGGCATCCAACTCTTGGTTTCAGCTCAGGTCATGATCTCGGGGTCCTGGGATGGAGCCCCACACCTAGCTCCATGCTCACCGGGGAGTCTGCTTGAGGATTTCTCTCCCCCTTCCTCTGCCTCCCCACCCCCCACATCCTCTCTCTCTCTCTCAAATGAGTAAGTAAATCTTAAAAAAGAAGCCATTGCTAGATGAAACAAAGCATAACTGCACCTGAAATCACAGAGAATAAAACAAAGTGTTGAATATTACACAAATAACAGGCTTATCTAATCCCACGCTGCCCGTTCGACTGGTCTGTGATGACACGGAAGATGCAAGACTGGTCTTCATGGGCGTCCTTAGTGAGGATCAGCAACTCTGCTGACTTTTCTCTGCGGACACACAAGATCGTGACTCCCTGAAACCCTGAGATTAAGTGACTGTGTGACTTGTCTTCACAATGAGATGAGGGCACTGATGATAATTCTCCATCTTATCTACTCCTAGGTCAGAGATTGTACATATTTATAGGTTAATAGGGAGGAATGATAGGGAGTCCCCAAATGACAGGGAGACAGGGAGAGAGACAGAGGCTCTTTGTCCTGAAACCTAGGGATGAGACTGGACAGCAAGAGCAAGAAATACATTTTTAGTGTTTTAAGCCACTGATATTTTGAGGCTGTTCCTTAATACAACATACCTGGCTATTCTAATAGACACATATCCTTTGTCTTAAATAAGTAGCTTAAAAATGGGCTTGGAATTTTTCAATTATGCAGAACAAGCAAATCCCTATGATACCAACCTATAAAGTCAATTCTCAAGGGGAAATAGCACATTTTTCCATCTTCTAGAATATTACCTAAATTTATTCATGAGAATCCCAATGACAACAAGAGAAATGGGTTTCTTTTTGGCTTATAGAGGCCATAAAACAAATTAGTATTATTATATCACTAATTTACCTAAGACTTTTTCCTCAAAATCAACATTATAGTAATTTCTCTATTCGCTCTCTTTCTTCCTTTCAATCAATCTTCTTTTCTCCAGAGTTTGACTGGACAAGCCTAAAAACATATCGAGCTGTGTTGCTGTAACTTTTAAGTACTATATATACGTATTCACACACTATATATAAGATTCAAATACACAAACATATCTATACACATATACTCACATATATACACATGTGTGTACTATATATAAGCATAAATATCCTCAATGTCATTAGAATCATTAAAAAAAACCATTAGAGAATCATTAGAAAAAGACTAACACAGGAAAAACTCATCTGTGACATAATAAAGATCTGCATAGATAAATATAATTTTAGAACTAGAGGAAAGGCTTTTCATTTGTAAATAACAGCTTACAAAAGTCCCATAAAATAACACAAGGGATAAATTTCACTTCTTTTAAAGCATTGTCTCTATTGTATTTAATCTACACAGCACTTGATTCTATAAATATTTCTTGCATTTTGCAAATGATGGTTCCCTGGCAGAGTTTTTCTACATAGTTCAGACTTATAATAAACAGTGGAGTTGGACTTCAAACTCAAGGCTGACCCCAAACCTCTAAGTTACATAAATAGAAGTAGTCTTCCTAATCTCTACTCCCTGCCCACAGAATGTGGTTACAGCATGGGGTTAATGGAACCCCTGAGGGTTTCTAAATAACTTCTGAAAATTAATGAGCTTATAGAAACTCATATTTCAATAATTAACATACAATTTTAGAGCTCATTCCACTACGCCTCATGAATGAAATTTTAGGTTAATGAACCTAAATAGACTATTATCGATGGGTCAGACAGTTTCATAAATGGCTCAATGGGAAAAACTATCAAGAAACTGTCGTTTTCCATATTGTTTATAAGATTAAAAGTGGAATTTTTTCCTATGTCAGATGACAGTTATTTCGTGATGCATTACCATGTTAAATAAGCAGTATTGTGTTGTAATATACAGTCCTGCTCCCATAGAGCAACTTTTTGTGCAGTACAAGGCCAAGAGGGGGCTTGAGGCCAATTTGTAGACCCATCCACTATACTCTTTACACTGGATCCACCAAAATCAGGTAGAGAAACAATAAATATAGCCCCCAGGAAACTCTCGAGAATGTAGGTGTAATTTAATCCTTTCATCATTAACCCCAGTTTTCCCTTCATAACATCAGTGACTATCTTCAGAACAACTCATCCCATGTCTCCCCAAAATCTAATCATACCCAAAATCAAAACCACTTCCTCCAAAGCACTTCCCTCAAGATGGATGGATCAGGCACAGCTCTGGATATATTCTCTACCTCTCCGGTTGGACCCTAACTGATTATCTCTCTCTACACACACACACACACACACACACACACAACACACACATACACACACACGCACACACACTAGGCGAGGCCACCAGGAAAGGGATGAGGGAATATCTATGAGCAGACTCAAACTCACAGACATGGGTAGAAGCTTACTGTCTGCAGACTAAATTTCTTCTTCTTGGGGAAGCTTCTGCTTGGGTTTTACAGCATTTTAACTGATTGAATCATGTCCATATAGATTATCCAGGATGCTCTTACTTATTCCAAGACAATTGGTTTAATTTTAATTATATCTGCAGTAACACCTCAATTAGTGTTTGACTGAGTAACTGGGTACTGTAAGCCACACAAGTTGAACATAAAAAAAAAAAAATCAGCACAATGGAGCTTTCGACCACATACGGTTTGTCCATTTAAACCCTTGCTTTATTCAGAGTTTCCTTTTTTTTAATCAGTCTGGCCATAATCATTACTTGGCTGTACCAATGCTTAAAATGTGAGGAGGTCCAGATGTCAAGGCAATACACACTGAAGCATTCTCTGAACAATGTCACCAGCAACTTTTCTTCCATTTGGTTAAATGTCAGCTCTCTACTTTCTGTGATGGCAAACATACCTAAGTTTTTCTCCTCATTGTGTTCATTACTTCTTAAGGATTTAAGGACCTGTACATGTTCATTAACCTTATAATAGTAATTCACTAATTTCTAACGTGCCTTTATATTTTCACTTTCTCATCTATGAGAAAGCGAGCTACATCTGTTCGAAACTACACCAACAACGAACTATAGATAAAAGACAGATCTGCAAAGTCATCAGGATGAAATGAAGGAGGAGATCGGGGCGCCTGGATGGCTCAGTGGGTTAAGCCTCTGCCTTCGGCTCAGGTCATGATCCCAGGGTCCTGGGATCGAGCCCCACGTCGGGCTCTCTGCTCAGCAGGGAGCCTGCTTCCCTTCCTCTCTCTCTGCCTGCCTCTCTGCCTACTTGTGATCTCCGTCTGTCAAGTAAATAAATAAAATCTTAAAAAAAAAAAAAAGAAATGAAGGAGGAGATGGAAAGTTATGCTGAAGATTTGGGAGGAAATAAGTCAGTAGTAGAACAAAGATCTACATGGATAATTGTTAATAACATGACTGATTCATCAAAAACTTGAATCACAATGTACAGAAAAGCAGCGACAGAGAAATAATGCTTATGAAGGATAAAACAAGAAGAACCAACATATAAAGATTTTATATTTGTTTAAAGGTATGACAAAACACATTTGAGAAGATGCAGTAGTCAAAGAGCTAATGGATACAATATTTCCTAACTCAAAGAAATATTTGTGTGTGAAGATTGATAAGATTTATCATTTGCCAAGAAAAATCAATAAACTGGCACATAGCCAGGTATCTTTAGAAAAAATATTTAAAGAGTCAAAGAAAGAATCCTATCAATGCCAAGGTAGCAAAAACAGGTTACATTCATGGAAACAAAATTAGGCAGGCCTCTCAGACTTGTATACATCATTAAAATTGAAAAGAAAATATGCAGGGAAAATATCCACAGTCTTTTCAGTAAAAAGATTGGAAATCAAATTTTGTACCCATTGAATTCCATTTTCTACAAATGCATGGAAAATAATACTGTTGTTACCATACTGTCAATTTTTTAAAATAAATAAATAATTAAAATAATAATTGGCAATTTCTAATGGAATATGGCAAAGACAAACCAGATAGCAAATCCATTTTTTCAAACTGATAAAATTACAAAAAAAAAAAAGGTTAAACCTGCAAAAACTGTGCACCAGCTATAACAGAGCAGATGAAGTTTAAAATCCAACACAGATTTCTGCAACCCAATCTGATAGGATTAATTTCTCTCAGTCTAGACAAAATATATAAAGTAACTATTTTCCTGCAGAACAAGACTAATTCTGAGAAGAAGGACAACACATGCAGTGTGTTTCATCCGTGATCTGGCTTTGTGCCTGGGGTATCTTCCCGACCCCAGCAGAGGATGGCGGAGCCCAATCAGAACGTGATGATCTTATTGCGCTGAGGGAGCCATGATCAGAATACAGAGTTTAGGCAGTTGAAACTATTGGAATTATTTATGAGGCAGGACCCTGGCAGGGGGCGATCTGCACAAAACAGGGACTATGGAATTCTTAGTGTAGATTTCCCATTGGTGTCCTGTGGCATGCAAATGGTGACTTTTGGAGGCCTAGTAATGATAGCCTGCAGCAGAACTGGGAGGTGAACAGAGATACAAGAGTCAGGTGGTAGGACTAACCACAAAGCCAAAATAGATCTTACCTAAAAATAAATATACTAAAGAGTCACAGGATTAAAAAATAATTTAATGAACTAGAAGAACAAAACTCAGAATCCTTTAATGAAAGACAACGTAGCTCTGGCATGCTCATTTTCTAAGTATAATGTTCAAGTTAGATCAAAAGAAATTAGAAGATAGCAAAACAGCAAGACACTGTTGTCTATAATCAAGGAAGGAAGGAAGGTTGGATGAACGAACATGGCAAAATAACTTAAACTCAGGTAGAATTTGTAGATGAGGATTTTAAGGGAATGATTAGAAATATGTTCAAAGATATAAAGGAAAGTATAGGGAGAAAAAGTAGACTGAGAATTATAGCAGAGAATGGCAAACAATAAAGAAAAGATGAAACAGAAATTCTAGAATTAAAATGTAAATAACTGAAATAAAAAATAAACTAGGGAAACCCAAAAACTGATGAGAACCATGGAAGAAAGGATCAATGAACATGAAACAAATAAATAGAAATTACATAACCAGAAATGAGAAAGTTTAAAAAGTGAGAGAGCAGAAGAAAAATGAACAGAGCCTCAGGAATCTATATAACAACATTACAGGATCTAATGTGAAAAACAAGAATAGCAAAAGAATAGGAGAGAGATAATGGGGGATATATATATATATATATATATATATATATATTCCAAAATTTCTTGAAACTAGGTTAAAAATATTGCCTTATAGCTTTCAGAAGTTTAACAAATCTTAAGTACAAACACATAAAAAACAAAAAGCATACCTACACATATTACAGGGAAACAGTAAAATGAAACAAATGGTGACTATTACTAGGAAAAAAATAGACACCATAGGATATTGCAATGAGATTTCAAAAGTGCTAACAGGAAAAATAAAACCAGCTGTCCTAGAATTTTACATCTGGCAAAATGTCTTTCAGATATGATTGTGAAATAAATAAGTTTTTAGGCAAAAAGAAAACTGAAATAATTTGTCACTAGCAGATCTTCACTATGAGAAATTCTAAAGGATATTATTCTGGTTAAAAAGAAGTGATAATAGAAGAGACTCTGGTTAATATGGAATGAGGGACACCTAAAATGGCAAATAGTTGGGTAAATATTAAAAACTGACTTTTTAACTTTTTAAGAGACAAGGAACTGTTAAACATAATACACATCACATTCTGGGTATAGTATATATCCAGTGATAAGGTATGACAAATCACGCAAAGGATTGGGAGTAATTTAAATTCTATTGTTGTATATTTTATTATTTTAAGATTTTATTTTTATTTACTTGATAGAGATTACAAGTAGGCAGAGAGGCAAGCATAGAGAGAGGAGAAAGCAGGCTCCCTGCTCAGCAGAGAGCCCAACGCGGGGCTCAATCCCAGGACCCTGGAATCATGACCTGAGGTGAAGGCAGAGGCTTTAACCCACTGAGCCACCCAGGCACCCCAACTATTGTTGTATATTTTAGGTGAAGTGGTACTGTATCAATTCTGAGCATATGCTAATAATCTAAGGATGTATTTTGAATCCCTGGAACACCCCAGTAAAAATAGAGCCAAATAACCAATAGAGGAAATTAAAAAAAGAAAAAGAACACTTTAAAAGTTATCAATCGACAACTAAAAAGGCAGAAAAGAAGAAAGAGGAGTACAAAAAAATGTGTGCTAGAACAAACAGAAAACAGAAGGCACAATAGTGGGTACGAACTCAACCACACCAATCACTACAATAAACAATTCAATTAAAAAACAGGATTTCTCCAGACTGGAACAACTAGCAAACCCCAATTATTTTTTCCATTTTGTGAAGTACAGTTTTTAGAAATTAGTCTATGAATGTTAAATCTTCTCAGTTTGTCTGAAAATAACTATTTTTTTCTGATTGTTGAATAGGGATTCATCTAATATACACCCTCATCCCAATATTTGCAGGAAACAATGAAGCATTGTAGCAAATAAGGTAATAAGAGAAGGTTTAGGTACTGCTCCACTGATTAACTGTGCATAAGTGACAGAAGGAGGAAGAGGGATCTACCGAGGAGAGGAGGAAAGAGAAGAACCAGGAGAGTGTGATCTAGTTCGTACTACTTCTTAACCTTGGAAAGAGTGGGTATGGTGGCATGCACTGAGGGCTAGAGTGAATTACAGAGCTTTGGGATGTGAAAGAAAGGTGAGAGCAAATGTAGAGAGTTTATGTATGTAAGATGTGTAGATATGAGGCATAAGAAAGGAAAGATAATAGCTGGACAAAGAATAGGGATTCCCTGGGGGATATTATTTGTAATGCTACGGGGGCTGAAATAATGACAGGAGAATACAGTTAGAGAGGGAGTGGTAGACAATAAAGAACAGAAGGGCTTCACCAGTGACGTAGCTACACTAGATTGTAGAAGGTGAAATCCAAGAAGCAGCGTGTAGGCAAAATGCCTTTTTTACTAAGAATGTGAGAATTTGGCATTTTCTACAGAGGGAAGAAGAACCAGGTGCCCGATAAACAGGATGTGTGTAGGGATGGGGAGTGGTAAATAAAATGGTGAAGCCCTTTAATTCTTCTCTATGAGAAGACAGCAGAAGCATTAGTACGCATTATTCTGAGTGTAAATGAGGTATATTACAAGATAGATGACTGTTGGAGAATGGAATACATGATTTAATATTTCGGAGATGAGAAGGTTCAGAGTTTTGCTTTGGGCAGGAATCTTTTAAATAAAGTAGGGGAAAGTGTCTTTGGAATTGATGAGTTGATGGAGGTGAGAAGCCACCATAATACCTAGGCATTGAAGTCTCCTGCTAGGAGAGCTCTACTTCAGTGGAGAGGAAGAATGTGATCCAAAATCTTCAATATGGTGTTAGATAGATGATCAAGCTGGAAAGGAAGAGAAGTCTTGAGCTTTAAAGGAACAAAGATTCATACAAGAATATAAGGGCACAATTGCTGCGATGCAACAACCCCACTGGAAACTGAGATACTGGGCTTTAGGGAAGAAGACCAGCCTCTCCTAGAGCGGGTTATGGAGGAGTGGATGTGGAAAGGAGAACTGAGTTTTATCCAGTCAGACAATAACTTAGGTGGAAGAACTGGGGAAGTCTGTTACTGGATTAACCCAGAGCTTGGTGGAATAATCTGGAAATGATACTGGAGTGGAGATACTGTACAGTGTGTGTCACCTCTGCTTACCCAGTTGAAAAGTCTGCTTGGGAAAATAGGGTTGACCTGCTGGAGCAGAGGGGTCCTCCCTTTTTCACGTTGACCGAGAGGATTCCTGATGTGGGTTATGGTCAGAATTAGCTGACCTCATGGTTGTGGGGAAAAACCTGGACTAGTGGTTCTCAAACGGTGGTCACCAAGACAGCAGCATTGTACGAACTGTGGTATTATTAGAAATGCACATTGTTGGGTCCCAGCCCAGATCTACTGGAACAGAAACTCTGGGGTTGGGGCCGAGACACTCACTTTTTAACAAACCCTCCAGGTGACTGTGATATATGCTTGAGTCTAAGAACCCCTAGTCTCTGCAACTGCAGGGCAGTTTCGGAGGGGACACTGAGATCTCTTGATTTATCTGTGGTTTAGAAAGGGACCCTGAGGAGAGGGTAGCTGGTGGCAGCAGGTCAGGAGACAAAGCAGCAGATTTCTTTGTGACTCAAGCAGAAAATGTTAAAATGAAGTATAAAATATCATCTATGTTAAAAAGCTTTTTGACATCCCTAATTTTGTTCTGCAGTATATCGACATGCTCACCTAATTAAAATATTACTGTCACAGAAAGGCTGATAGCTGTGACATACAAAATACCTACGGTTGACACAGAATATTCATTCATTTATTCAAAATATATTTGAGCACCTACTACCGTCGGATATTATGAGTCCTGGAAATTTAGCAATATGTTAATAATAATAATAATAATAAAATTCCTTACATTCTAGAGGAGAAAAAAGTGTCATCAACAAATCATTAAAATGCAAAGCAGGGTTAACTGCTTTTTTTTGAAAAATATTTTTATCTATTTATTTAAAAGAGAGAGGGAGAGCATGACTGGGGGAAGGGTAAGAGGTAAAGCAGACTCCCCATTGAGCAGGGAGGGGCTCCCTCCCAGGACTCTGAGATCACAACCTGAACCAAAGGCAGACACTTAACCCACTGAGCTACCCAGGTGCTCCCGGTTAACTGCTAATTTTTAAAGAAGAAGAATACATTGTATTAGGGAGAGAATAATGTAAGGTGCCTGGTGGAGTCATACAAGTTTTTATACAATACATTACCACTAAGTGGTATCTTAATAAGCAAGAGATTTCCAAGAAGAAGAGGAGAAGAAAATCAGGTAAGACTGCATGTGCAAAACCCAAGTGTTATTATAAGATACACGGTCTGGATAGGAGAGTAGGATGTGTGTGTGTGTGTGTGTGTGTGTGTGTGTGTGTGTGTGCAAAGTTTAAAAAAGGAATTTAGGCCATTACCTGTGACTGACACATGCCTTAGTGTCATTAAAACCATCTTTTAAAAAATACATATTTCTGAATACTTGAATTGCATTTTTTACAAACAAGGGTATTCTGAAACAATAAAAAATTAACATTAATACAGGACCACCATCTAATCTTCACTCCCCATCCAAATTTTGTCAGTGCTCTTTATAGCAAAGGGACCATGCCCATGATGATGTACCACATGTAGTTGTCATTTCTTTTAAATTCCTTCAGTTTGGAATAGGTCCTTAGTTGTTTTTGTTTTGTTTTGTTTTGGTCTGGTTTATTTTTATTTCCTTGAATTTAGCACTTTTGAAGAATATGGGCTAGTTACTGCATAGTATGTTTCTTACCTGGGTTCTCCCTGATGTCTCTTCAGGAATGTTTTCAGGGTATGCTGCTTTGACAGAAATTTTATAAAGTTATAACAGGACTTCTCATGGCGTCGTATAATGTGGTACACAATTTTCTCACGAGTCCCCGGACTGATAATATTAAGTTTGATTACTCCATCTAGGTGGTGTTTGCTAGACTTGTCTATCGTAAAGTTTCTTTTTCATTCCTATGTAATTAATATTTTGTAGGAAGGTGTATTTGTAGACACGTGCCTTTCCCATTCCTTATCAAATTTTAATTTCTTCCCCAGAGTCCTATTTTAATCAGTGGGTTATAATTTCCTCTTATTATTTTGATGCTCAGGCTGTTCTATATTTAATCAGTGGGATCCCCTACAAGCTGGCCTCTGTGTCTTTTTACTTGTTCCTGCCATTCTTTGAGCACATACCTCCTAAGTTTTAGAAACAAGATATTCTGAGATCTTGTAATTTCTCTTCCCCATACCTGGAATCAGCCAGGTTCTTCTTAGGGAAGAATGATACTTATTAATCAAGATCCAAGCACTAAGTCAGCTCATTACCATCGCAGTGCTGCTGCTCCCAGACTCTCTCAGTGGACAGATGTATCTGTGTACATAGAGGCATATATGCATACACACACTTACTCAACATGTGCATCTGTATTCTGGATCTACCCATACAGGCTGAGTGTCCACCAACATCTTCAATTCCCAATTGGCTCATCCTGTTTGTTTTTCTTCTTTCCCCTTTCTCTATTTGCGGTTCTATTCTCTGACACTGATAAGCGTGACTGTCATCATATTTACTTATTCGGTTATTCTTCCTACATACACGGATCTCTTTTTGTCATACACTTGCCCAGCCCTACCAGTATCTTCTTTTACCCTGCTCCGCCTCCAGCACCCTGAGTGTGCCACCACCACCCATGGGGGGTGACATCCCCCTTACCCTGCCCAGGCTCAGAAATAGGTCCCTGTTAAGGAAGCCCTCATCACCCTTCTTGGGCTCCAAATCTCTGTGGTGGGCAGCCTTCCCCAGCGTCACCTTCCATACCTTGTTCCAACATTGGGTAAAAGGCTCTCCCCTGACCTCCAGCCCAGCACAGATTCCCTCCTCTCCGTGCCCTGCCTTCTCTCCCTTGGCCGGCCTCCCCACACTCTGTATGAATGCTTTTCTCATCCTGCTAGGCTCTGACATGGGTAGAGAGATGCCACACAATGCCAACAAGACCCAAGACTCCAGTACCCTGCTTGGTGGAGGGGCAGGGCTGGCTGTTCCATTGCCCCATCTTTATCACTGCCCTCCGCCCTGCCGGGGCATCCTTGTCTTGTTGGGTTACACCTAATGGCCTTAGGAGTGAATTTCCAAGAAGGGAAACACAGGTAAATGGGAAGGGGAAGAAGAGGAAAAGGCAGAGAGAGACCTATCACTATTCAAAAATAGAGGCAATGATATGTTGGATTTGAAATTTAGAGAGATGTATTTGGAAACAAGAGCGGCGCTGGTTCTGAAGTCCTAAGACTAGTGAAGTCTGTTATGAGAAACTTGCATTATGCAGTACATTAGATGCTGGTATGAGTCGGGAATGTGAACATGACTGTGAGGAATTTTTAAAGGAAAAAATAAACATTTTTGAGGCCAAAAAGAAACTGATGATGAGTTAGGTGATCTGGAGGTAAGGGAAATGAAGAGGTCACACTGTCACTGAGTCTTAGCTCCAGTTTGGGAACTGGAAGGACGTGACATTCAATCATTTGGAATCCATCTAAATGATCCTTTCTTTCTCTTTCTTTGATCCTTTAGCTCTCTCTCTCTCTCTCTTTTTTAAGACTCACACCCATCCTGTGTACCTCTTAAATTTAAGTATGCCCTTTAAATCTCTCACTATAGAACTGTCCAATCAGTAAATATTCCTCAGATAGCTATCTTCTCAAACGATGTAATCTTACAAAACTAGCCGGATCTTTCATTCTGTTCTGAGGGATCTTATCTTTCCTCATATTTTTCCTTCAGTATCAGAGCCAATGATAAAACATACATAGTAACAGTCTCGATAAACTACAGTCTACCTGACTTTTTGCTACTACCAGAAACATGATCATCAGTAGGTCATAATATCAATGGAAAGCAGGCAAAGTCACTTCACTTAAGAGTTACTTAAATTGCAGCAAAGTCAGAAACCATGAACTTGAAGATTATTCAAGCTCCTAAATTAAACATTTCTCTACAAGAAAATGACTTCTATCCAATTAAAAAAAAATGGCTGGGTTGAACATCAAAGAATAAAGTAGAAAACAAAAACTGGAGCCTGTTTTGTAATCAAAATTTTAAAACATGCAAGGGAGGACAACTTTGTTCAATTTCTGGAAGTTGAAGTCTATATCACCAATTTCTTTTTCATTTCTTCTTCCTGCTCCAATATCCATAGGTTATTATCAGCTGAGGCACAGCCAAAGCCTCTCAGTCATGGATGACTCCTTCTTGCTAGAAGTAATAAGACACAATTCCTTCCCCCGAGATGATGCCTTGAAAAAATCAGTTAATGCATTTTGGGCAGGGGAATCTATAGAATCTAGAGAAAGCTTGGGGAAAAAGAAATTGAGTATTTGAAACTTCTTGGGTTATAACTTTGGCCTGAATTTTTTTTTTCATCTTTTCCTATTGCTTCATGTTCCATTTTTTATTTTTTCATGTTTAGTTTTGATTTCCTAAGCCGCATTATAGCATTGGGCAGGTGTGAAGTGCTCCGTATGTGTTTGCTACTTAAGCAAATTTGTCATCATTTTAGCCATTTCTATAGTTATCAGAAAGGCAGAATAAAAATTTTGTTACTATTAAGATAGGCAGTTCTCATACAGCAGACCCCTCCATATGGAGTTATTCATTCATTAAAAGAACTTATTGAGCATCTGCTATCTTCAAAACATTGGACATAAACTTGGGCATGAATAAAATGATTGATTGCTAATGGCTCTATCTTAAAAAAACTATTTAATATCATAGCAACGATGAGACGTGGAAATCAGCCTGTATTAGAATTATGTATTAGAACTACATAAATGCTAGAAATTTATGTTCAGATGTAGAGAAGGAGGATGGAAATCAGTATAAGTTCCACTGACATGAAATGAATCAGTAGTAAGTGATAATTGTTTTGAAATACCTGTATTTGCTGACTTGAATTTCAAGAGATAATAGCCTTACATAATCACATAATTCATCTGTCCCACATAGTATGCTTCCTTGGATTTAGTTATGTTATAAACCTTGCTAACATTAAATAATGATTTTAGTCAACAATGTTGTGCTATGGGTAGAAGCTATACGGTATAGTAGAAACAGAACTATAACAACAACAAAGAATTAAACCTGGCGTTCAACGCCTTCAATTATTTCAATCCATTCTCCTTTCTACCTCTATCATCTATTATTCCTTGTGGCAGAGATAACAGTATGTGTTCAATACACCATTTGCTTTTACTCTTAAATATGCAGGAAGATGTCATTTCTAGGAGGTACCACTGGTTAAGTTCTGACCGATGGAGTGTGGTCAGAAATGATGCACCATGCATGCAGGCCTGTCTAAAACCTTATCAATAATACTCTTTTTAGGGACGCCTGGGTGGCTCAGTTGGTTGGGCAGCTGCCTTTGGCTCGGGTCATGATCTCAGCATCCTGGGATCGAGTCCCGCATCGGGCTCCTTGCTTGGCGGGGAGCCTGCTTCTCCCTCTGTCTCTGCCTGCCACTCTGTCTGCCTGTGCTCGCGCGTGCTCTCTCTCTCTCTGACAAATAAATAAATTTAAAAAATGATAATAATAATACTCTTTTTATTTTCATCTCTTCCATTGTAAGATAACTGAACTCTCTGCAAAGATCCTGGAAGAGAGTATCGTATCAAAATGGACTCATCATGTATCATGCTGTCTACAAAACAATTCTTGGAACGGGGATATGAACAAGAAATGCAGTTTAGCTTGTTAGGTCACTGAGATTTGGAATGGGCTGCAAAACCTAACATTGATTACTTTAGTACGTGCTGAGCACTGACCTCCCACCTGTTAATATGGCACGTCTCATGTATTCCTATTCCCACCTACTCCTGTGACGTTTACCTGGGTTGCACTACCCATGTCCACTTCCCAAAAATACTGTGCATATTTCAAGACCCAAGTTAAATATTACCTTCCCATGGATTCTTTCTCCCTCATTTCCAACTAGATGAAATCTCACACTCCACTGAACTTTTATAATCTTTCTTCTAGCACTTACAATAATATTTGCCATATGCTACCTTTACACACATCACCCCAGCTTCTAAATCTCTTTAATGATGTACATCAGTGTTATATTATTCATTCTGTATTTTCCTACTGTATTACTATGAATAGGTTCCATAAAACAAATATTTGTTGAATTAGCACACAATAATTTTTTTACTTAAAAATATGATAAAATGGGTAGCCTAGGGTTTTGACCATAGTAAACAATTATTTAGGATACTACACAATTGTATTTCTTGTTGTACAGATTATTAGAATCATTCTTTTTAAAAAAAGATTTATTTATTAATTTGAGAGTGAGTACACGTGCATGTGCGTGCATGCAAGCATGAGTAGGGAGAGGGGCAAAGGGAGAGGGAGAGAGTCTCAAGCAGGCCCCCCACTCAGCACAGATGATGCAGGGCTAAATCTCTCGACCCTGAGATCATGACCTGAGCTGAAACCAAGAGTCAGACACTCAACCAGTTGAGCCACCTGGGCACCCCTTGAATCACCTCTGAAACATCTCCCTATAATAATAACAATGAAACAAGACTAAGTCTAACTGGGTGCTTGAAGGCAAAATGAGGGATATGAAAACTCTTATCACAATCAGAGGACTACCACCATAAAGTTTATAGGGAAACAAAACTCAGAGACACACAAAAAGATGAAGGGATCGTAATAATAAAAGCACTAGCAGTATATGTGGGTAAAGCTATAATCTTTAATAATGGGAAGCCAGAATTTTAAAATAACTTTTCAAAATGAGAGAGACTGTTCTTCTTTTTATTTTTATTTTTTATTTTTTAAAGTGATTTCTATGCTCAATGTGGGGTTCAAACTCACAACCCTGAAATTTCAAGGGTCATATATGAGAAAGACTGTTCTGCTTTTAGATATAAAAATTTGGACATGTCACCATTAGAAAACACTTTCTTTTAGGTAAATCCTTGATGCTGTCCTGAGAGTCTTACCCTGTTGTGCCTTACCTGCCAACTCAGATTCTGCTTTCTGTCTGACAGCCAAGCTTTAACAAACCCGTATACATTTCTGATCTGTGCCCACATGGACATTCCTTGTTTAGCATCTATTACTCAGTACATTTTCTTGGTAATCTTACTTGATTTTTTTTTTCTCCTAGATAACTTTTGCCCTTGATTAATCCAGTTCTATCTCTACTACATTCATCTGAGGGAAGATATGATTTTTTAATAGACCTCTCAACTGAGAAAAGGATACTTAAACTGGATTTATTGGCTTTCTGCAACAGAAATTATTCAGTCTCATAACTAAAGCAATGGGTTGAGGACCCTACACCCTTCTCTCCTCCCTAACAGACCCAAATCTAAGATAAGAAAGCCATCTGAGACATAGCTGTATCTCTGAATACTTGAGATGAATCTCTGCTTCCCACTTGTTATCAGCCACTTAAACCTAGAATGCAAATACAATTGGGCGAAGAGGCACAGTCCTTTAAATGAACATTTCTCCAAAAATGGTAACGTGAGAAACTTCATGCTTTTCAAAAGAATTTCAAATGACAGCGAGGAGAGAAAGCATATAGACAAAGAAGAGCCCCTCTTGGAACTCCTGCCATTGGAAAACAGGGAGCTATCAATATTCCAGACTCTCTGTTAATGCATATATTTGTATGCAAAGTGTTACATTATATGTTTATACACTGTATACAGTAAGTAGCACCTCATATTAATAATAAAGGAAATTACAATGTTCATGAGCTTTGTAATAGCATACTTGTATTAATTTTAGGTGCTATGTTTTCACTTTGACTTTGGAAAAAAGTATTAATAAATTTGTATTCTCACATTCACAGAATAACTTCAGTGAGTTTCACTGAAACTATAAGAGATACACAAAACCCTTTGAATTATGAAGTTTCTAAGTATTAACAATGAAGGTCACAATATAAAATATATTTTTCTAAGAAAAGGCTGAGAATAAGCAGTTATGCATTAATCTGAATAAAGCTATTTCAAATGCCTTATGCCTTACAATGGCACTAAATTCTATAAACTTCATCTTAAATAATTCCAAGATGTTAGATTAAAAAGCCCATTTCTATTTGGGATGAGAAGAGGCACAGAAAAATCACACTAACCTCTGAATTCTGGGGAAATGTGGAAATCAACACAAGATT
This sequence comes from Mellivora capensis, assembly GCA_004024625.1. Lineage (NCBI taxonomy): Eukaryota > Metazoa > Chordata > Mammalia > Carnivora > Mustelidae > Mellivora > Mellivora capensis. Next base: position 77,175 of record PISX010003647.1, on the reverse strand, counting down.
ATTAGTTAGCAAAGAACTCATTGAATACGCTTATGCTCAGGGTCATGAGCACTAAACATGACCACAGTCCTAAGATGGATTCTTACCATAGATATTTTACTCCCTTCTATTTCTTGGACCTATTTTAGTCCTAGGTAGAATTCTGTATCAAGACAAAAATACTGAAGAAATATAGCCTAGGGCTAAAAAACCCAGATTCTGAAGTAAGATAGATCTGGGCTGAAACTGAGACTTGTCTAGTTTTCTGTATAATCTTGATCAAGTTATTATGTGTCCTTTGGCAAAGCAATTTATCTGAGGATATGTTCTCAGGCATAAATGTGAAGAAAGCTATATCTTTCCCTCAAATTACAATCAGAATTAAAGGTATAACAGAACATTTATTTCTGGCCAAGTTGTAGAATTTTGCAAAAGAACAACACTCCCATTTAAAACAACTTGAAGAGTCAAACAAAATACAACAATCATTGTGTAAAGTTATCACAGAACTGGGTACAGAGCTGATTTTCTCCTAGAAGCACTGCTTGATTCTTTATGTAGCCTAGGGTCTGAGAATCTACAGTTCTTTGTACACAATGTCTGATATTTAAAAATCAAAATAATTCCAAATGTTCCAGTTATTATTTTAAAAACCACCCTAGGGCCCATTAATCTGCAACATGAGCAGAGTATAATAGAAATGGCTTTTCTCTGTATCATACAGTATCAGCTTGTGCAGTTCGACTTGGCCTGGAAGATCCACTTCCAAGATGGCTCTCTCATAGGTATGACAAATAGTGCTGCCTATTAGCTGGGAACTCAGATGTAACAGTTTGTTGGAAGTCTTGGTTCTTTACACATGGATCTCTCCATGGGGCTATTGGGATTCCACATGATATGGTTGCTAGCTTACAAGAATATTAGAAGAGGTCTAAGAACCTGAAAAATTTCTTATGACCTAATCTTTGAAGGTCCTAGAGTATCACTTTTATCAGCTTCTACTGGCCAAGCAAATCAGTAAGTCCAGCTTAAATTCAGGGAGAAGGGAATTAGATTCCAACTCTCCATGAAATAAATAGGGGAAAAAAAAAAGTGTTATCATCTTTAATATACTACACCAAGAAACAAGACCATATGACTGAAAACCAAGAGAAAAAATGCAGAATGGCAACAGACCAATAGATGATATAGATATGGGAGTAAAGAGACAAGAATGTTAAAATAAGTATTAATATGCTGAAGACCATAGAGAAAAAGATAGAGAATAGAACAAAATATTTGATGACTTACCCATGATAATTTGCAGATAAGAAAATATCAAATGGAAATCTTAGACCTTAAAAGTAACAACAGAAATTAAGAAAGTAATGGATATATTTACTGTAATATCATATATACCAGAACACAAAACTGGTGAACAGGAAATGGATATTAGAAGATATATAAACTAAGTGCATAATAATTAAAATGAATGGAAAGCCACAGTGAGGCACATTTTAGTAAAACTGATGAGAAACAAAAACCAAGTTAAAATCTTAAAAAATAGTGAGAGAGGTCACTTCAAAAAGAATTGTTTCTGATTTCTTAACAGAAATTATAAAATGAATGTAAAGCTAATGTGTCAAATAAAAAAAGTGAAATGATAGATATCAATGCAACTACATCCATAATTATATTATTATTTTTATTATTTTATTTAATTTTATTTTTTCAGTGTTCCAAGATTCATTGTTTATGTACAACACCCAGTGCTCCACGCAATCTGTATATTAAGCAGAATTAATTTTTCAAGAAAAAGGCCAATATTTTCAGACTAGATTAAAAAGCAAAATTCAATTAAATGATGGTCACAATACATCAATCTCACAAATAAAACATAGAAATATCAGAAGTAAAGAGACAGAAATAGATATGTGGTATAAACAATGAACAAAAGAAATCCGACATATATTTATAGTAATATAAAACATAGTAGACGGTTAGGTAAAAAAATACTAGAAACAGGTATCTTCCAAAATGATAAAGAAGTCAATCTACAGGGAATATTTCACAAATGAAAATCATCATTCACTGTTTAAAACAATAACACTGTTTTAAAACCTATCAAACAAAAATCTGGTGAATTAAATGGAGAAATAGACAAACTCACAGTCACACAAATCTCCAAATCATGAAGATTTAAATATTCCTTCTTCAAAGGCTAACAGAAAAAAAGAGAAAAACATCAGAAAAAATAGAAATCTAAAAAAATTACAGTTTAGTGTGTTCACCTGATTGGCATCTGTGGAACCCTGCATCCAACAAATAGTTTAATTCTTCTCAGCCTATGGAACATTTATTTAAAATGACTATAGGGGCACCTGGGTGGCTCAGTGGGTTAAGCCTCTGCCTTCTGCTCAGGTCATGGTTTCAGGGTCCTGGGATCGAGCCCCGCATCGGGCTCCCTGCTCAGCGGGGAGTCTGCTTTCCCCCTCTCTCTGCCTGCCTCTCTGCCTACTTTTGATCTCTGTCTGTCAAATAAATAAACAAAATATTTTTAAAAAAATGACTATATGCTAGGTTATAAAGCAAACCTCCACAAATGTTTAAAGACATAAAAAGCACAGATTACATTCTCTGGCTTCAGTGCAACTGAATTAGAAATTATTAACAGCACCAACAAAAAAGAGTGAATGAATGGATTTACACCACTCTCAATTGGCTGGAAATTAAGCCATACACTTAAATAACTCATGGATCAAGAGAGAAATTACAAAGAAAATTTAGAAATATTTTTAATAAATATTTAATGATAAAGAAAGATCACTGGTCTCAGAGAGGGATTTATATTCTTATATTCACGTTAGAAACAATGCCTGTCTGCAAAAGTAATGATCTAAGTTTCTATCTCATGAAGCTAGATAAAAGTATAGCAAATCAACATCTAAGAAATATGAGAAATTAATGAAATAGAAAATAAATGTATAATAGAGAAAACCAATGAAGCCAAAAGTTAGCTGTTGGAAATTGTCAAGAAAAATCAATAACCCCTCAGAATAACTGACCTCGTTGTGGCAGTGTGGTGGCGGTGGGGGAATAACAGATTAGTGATGGCAGGTTAGAAAAAGAGAAGGGAATGAAAAATCAGGAATGAAAAACTGGGCATCACTTCACCAGGCATTAAATAGATAATAAAATAACACTATAAACAATTTTGTGTCAGTTAACTTAAAATTTTAGATAAAAATTGGAAGCTGTCTTAACACATATAATTTTCCATAGCTGATACAAGAAGAAATAGAAATTCTATATACTACAGAATTGACTAGAGGAATAGAATCTGTTACTCTCAATCCTTCTGTAATGAGAATCCCTAGCCTAGCTGACTTCTCCTGTCATTTATTCCCCATATTTAAAGAAGAGATAAGTCCAAATTTACCTCAGCTGTTGTAGGGAATAGATGTGTCAGTCTGGGTCCCATAAAGAGCAGTTTGGGGGTTGATGGTTTGCCCCGCGACTGACAGATCTAAGAAGAATTTTGCTTTTAAGGTTTTTTTCAAGCTTTCTTCTTGTGAGGAGTGATGACTTCCAAGTTATTTAGTGTCAGAATAGAAACTGGAAGTTGCATTTTTTTTTTAAACTACGTAAGCACACACATAGTAAATACACACTACACACAGACACGTAAAATGTATATGTAATTTTAAAAAAAGACTTCTTTTAACAATTTTGAACAACTACAGTTAAACCTAGGCATAAGTAAATTTTAGCATCTTTTAAAATTTTTGGACATAAGAAGTCAAATTATGCCTTTTTCTTTTCTTTCTTTTTCTTTTTTTCTTTTTTTGTAAATAGGCTCCACAGGGACTTGAACTCACTACCCTGACATTAAGACCTGAGCGGACATCAAGGGTCAAATGCTCAACTGACAGAGCCACCTAGATGCCCCAAATTATGCCATTTTTATAGTAATGTTTACATGGGGAATATTTTCTCATAACTCACACTAAATACCTCTCCATATTCATAACCAAACTCATAAGGATAACTATATTTTCCCCATGATGTAAATATGATTTCATGCACTTTGTCCTTCCTAAATCTATCATTCTCTTCCTGAATCTACCAACTTCTAAGTGTATTTCCTTGCTAAGCTTCCTGTCCACAAAAGAGCGAGATACCTACCTTGTAGATCTAGCCCTCTCCAATAAAAGTCAGATAGCTTCCTTCCAAGAAAGGAAGGAAGCCAATTCTGAAATCCCCAGTGTCTAGGAGAAACTCCAACTCCTTCCATTCATATCAAGACCCTTATGGTTTCTAGGAAATGTCAAAGGGTTGACACTTATAATCAGTTATAATATATTTGTAATCACTTCCTTCTGATTATAATCCAAAAGTCTAAAAAATATACTGTCTCTGGCTCCTTGACCGCAGCAAAATGTCCTTCCTTTAAACATCTCAGGCAATTTTATTTTGTTACTTTTATTAAGTAAAATACCCTGGGTGCTATTTGTCATTCTACATTCAAACATATTCAGATATTTTTGTGTTGTACAGCTGTAGTGGGGTCATCACTGGGTAAATGACAAGACTCTGATCAAATAAATTAGTCATCTCAACTGACTGATCTGACAGAAAGTAAATACACAGAGAGTAAATATCTGGATATTGACCCAGATAACCCCATTCTCTCAAAATGAGATGATATTAATGTGTTGTAGTGTTCATAAGCCTTAGGAAGCAGTAGATTTTCTTTATTTTTTTTGTACCACATGATTTTCTTAGGTCTGTTCTCTATATTCTCTGAAATATAAGTGTCTTTAAAATTTGCAACTGTAGCAAACACCATCTGATATTTAACTAGTCTGTGGGTTATTATGAGAAACTGTTGGTAAATGGAATTCTACTGCTCTGACCAAAAGAAATAGTTGAGTTTGAGGGGTTGATTTTAGAACATGTGTAGATATTTTGAGCAGATGTATAGTTTTCAGATCTTTTTTCAAGAAAGGTCAAAGACGTGATATGATTGTCACAAGATCTATGTTTAACTCTATGTGCTTTATTTACCCAAACCTAAATCCTTCTCACATTGAAAATTTTCAATTATCACAACTTTCAAAAAGAAAAGCAAACTTTATTTCTATTTACTGGGAAAAACTAGAACTAGAATAACATTTTTTTTCTTATTATCACCTTACTGTTTATAAATTCAAAATAGAAATAAGATCAGAATACAAGAAAAATAAAGAGGTGGAAAATGCTTTTTTTAATTTGTCAAATTTTGTACAGACAAAAACCCCTTCAAAGACAGGGGTTATGGGGGGGATGCCTGGGTGGCTCAGTTGGTTAAGCGGCTGCTCGGCAGGGAGCCTGCCTCTCTGTCTGCCTGTGCTCTCTCTCTCTCTCTCTCTCTCTGACAAATAAATAAATTTAAAAAAATTAAAAAATTTTAAAAAAGGCAGGGGCTGTGTTTTATTCATTTTTGGAAACCCCACCCAGTCCAGTTATAGCAGATAGAAGCTTCTCAATGTATGTTTGTTAACTTAATCACTGCGTTTGTATCTTTCCTCTGATCTTATTGAGGGCAAACACTGTAGTCCATTTATGTTCTAGTCACACAGAGCAGCTAGATGAAATTTTATGTAAAAGTTTAAACTTTTCATAGCCAGGATTAAACACATCCTCTGTCTTCTATTGCCTTTCCGTATCTGCACTTGCTTCTGCTTGGGGATCAATGAGGATGGCGCTCAAAGTAGAGCTCAGGATAAGATTGACTGGGAACAAGTCCTAGCTCTGGCATCATCTGGGACAAGTCCTTGCTCATCTCTGTGACACCTTGGATACACTGATTGCTATTTCTGTGCCTTAATTTTCTCACCTGTAAAATGGGAATTTTAATAGTAGTGGTTGTTGTAAAAATAATAAATTTTTGCATGTAAATCTCTTAGCACTCTTTCTGGCACACAAAAATAGTCATAAGAATTAAGTATTATAAATTCTCATTTTTAAATGTTAAAATTTAAAATACAAAAAAAACATTAAAAAAAATTTAAAAATGTTAAAATGTTAAAAATGTTTAAATGTTAAAATTATAAGTCTCTCGTTAATCAAGACCCAAATGTTAACCATTCATTAGCAATTTATCAAACAAGTGTCAGTTATGTAACAAATTCTGCAACCCATTACATTAACTAAAAAAAGCAAAAAAAAAAAAAAAGGAGAATTTTATGATAAGGAAAATAACAGGAAGCTATGAAATCAGAAAGTAGAGGTACTTAACCTTCTATAAGGATAGGGAACTATGTTCACTGAGAAATTTTATCATGACTAAATGCTAAATTTTGTCAAATTATTTGTCTGCACCTTTGCTGATGATATTTTTATTAGAATTTTGGTATGGTGAATTAAATTAATTGATTTTCAATATTGAACTACTATGAATTTCCCACTTAGTCATTTTATATTATCTTTCTATATATGGCTTGATGCTAGAATTTTAAGAAAATCATAAACAAGTTTGCTCTGTTTTCTTTGAACATCTCCATGTGATTTTAGTGTCAAAGTGATGCTGCCTCACAGTACCATGTGGGAAGTATTCTTTCCTTTTCAATTTTCATGAAGAGTTGGTGCAGAGTTGCTACTAATTTTTCCTTCAATATTTGGTAGAATTAACAGATAAAGTCATCTACCCACAGAGTTTTTCTTGCTGTAAGACTTTAATCTATGAATTCCATTTACTTAACAGATAGAAGGTTTTTCAGTCTACATATTACTACTTGCATGAGCTTTGGTAATTTGGGTCTTTTAAAGAGTTTCTCGAGGGGCACCTAGGTGGCTCAGTAGGCTAAGCATCTGATTCCTGATTTTGGCTCAGGTCACGATGTCAGGGTGGTGGGACTGAGCTCTGTATTGGGCTCCACACTGGGTGTGGTGCCTGCTTGAGATTCTCTCTCCCTCTCACTCTCTACCCTTCCCCCACTGCTTGAGCATGCACAAGCTCTCTCTCTCTCTCTAAAAAAATGAAAGAAAGAAAGAGAAAGAAAGAGTTTCTCCATTACAACTAAGTTGTTGAATTTATTGACATTAAGTTACTTATTATAATCTCTTGCTAATTAAAAGGAAAACCATATTTCCCCTGTTCATAACACTTCTGACACCAAATATGTGGGATATTTTTACCATGCCAACCAATTCACCAACTCTTCGGACACCAACTGAACGTCCTATAATTCAATCATGACGCTACTTGTCCAGAGGTAACACACCCCATCATTTAAGGACTCAGTCCCACAAGACTGCCTCCCACCCTCACTTCAGATGCCAGTCCCAGGTACCAGGTTGTCTCTTATATTTCTGGCAATATATTGGGGGTTCCAACATCCCACTCCTCAGGTTTGATCACTGGCTACAAACACTCTCAGAACTTACAAGTTCATTATAAAGAACAAGATAAAGGTTTTAGATAAACAGCCAGATGAAAAGATATGTGGGGAGTAACCCAGAAGGGGTCTGAGCCCAGGAGCTTCTATTCCTGTGGAGTTAGAGTGTGCCACTCTCTCAACACGTAGATGTTTTCACCAACCCAGAAGAAGTCTGAGAACCCCATAGTTTAGTGACTTTTACATAGGCTTCCTCACACATGGATGATTATATTAACAACCATCTCCTCTCCCCTCCTTGGATGATAAGGATAGGACTACAAGTTCTAAACTTCTTATCATAGCTTGGTCCTTCTGATGACTAGTCCCATCTTGAAGCTATCTAAAGGCCCCCAGCCCCCAGTCATCTCATTAACATAGAAAAACACTACTATCACTCCCAAGAGTCCAAGGGTTTTAGATGTTCTGTGTCAGGAACCACAGTAATAATAAATCAAGTAAAATCAAATATTAGAGCAAAACATGTTCTTAGCACCCTATACTAAAGAAATTGTAAGGGTTCTGGGTGCTCTGCCAGGAACTGGGAAGAAGACCCAATATATTTCTTATTACTCTATACTAATACTTATAGAATGAATAAGGATATCATTTTTTCTCATTCCTGGTACTGGTAATTTGTGTCTTTTGGTCTTGATGAATCACACTAGACATTTACCAATTTTATTGATCTTAAGGAAAAATATTTTATGAACTTTTCTATTAATTTTCTATTTTCTATTCAATGTATTTTTTTTCTTATATGTGTTATATCCTTTTCTTCTATTTACTTTGGGTTTAACTTGCTTTTTTTTTTTCTAGTTTCTTAATGTGGAAGTTTAGACCATTGATTTTCTCTACCGTTTTCTTTACTTGTAACATCTTTATCTGGTTATGGTAATAGGACAATGCTGCTCTCATATGATTTAGAAAGCATTTCCTCAGCCTCTATTTTCTGTTACAGATTGTAAACAATTGGTATAATTTCCTCCTTACATGTTTGGTGAATTTACCGGGGATCCCATCTAAGCCTAGTGCTTTTTTTTTGGAAGGTTATTAATTATTGATTTAACTTTAATAAAGACCTTATTCAGATGGTCTTTTTCTTCCAGTATGAGTTTTCACACACTGTATGATGTTAAGGAAATGGTCTAGATTTTATGTAGATTTATCTACCATTTTATCTAGATTATCAATTATGACCATAGAGTTGTTTGTAATATTACTTTATTATCCTTTCAATGTTCACAGAGTCAGTAGTAATGGCTCCTTTTTATTTCATTTCTTATATTAGCAATGTGTTTCTATTCTCCCTTTTCCTTAGTTATCACAGCTAGAAGTAAATCAATTTTATTGTGCTTGAAAAAAAAAAAAAGCTTTTGAATTTTATTTTCTCTGTTGCTTATTTTCAATTTCATTACTTTTTACTTTAATATTATTTGTTTTCTTCTGTTTATTTTAGATTTAATGTGTTCTTCTTTTTCTAGTTCCTAAGAAACAAGATTAGTAGATCACTGATTTTAGATATTTCCTCTTTTCAAATTTATACATACATTGCTATAAATTTCCCTCTAAGCATCAATTTGCAACATCACACAAATTTGGTAAGTTTTAATTCATTTTAATTGAGTCCAAAATATTTTTTTTAATTTCTCTTATAAAGTCTTTGACCTATGTGTTAATTAGAAGTGAGTTGTCTAATCTCCAGATATTTTGAAATGTCTAGCTCTCTTTCTGTTACTGATCTCCAGCTTAATTCCATGGGGTCTGAGCACATAACACTTGTTATGGTATGTTTTACATCCCAGAGTTAGTTATTTTGATGAATGGTCCACGTGAGCTTGAGAAGAATTTGTATTCTGCTCTTTTTGGATGTAATAGTTAATAGATGTCCATTATGTCCAGTTTATTGATGTTGTTCAACTCTATCTTCATTGATTTTCTGTGTACTAGATACGTCCATTAATAATAGAAGGCTGCTAAAGTCTCCAAATATAACAGTGGATTCATGCATTTCTCCTTGCAGTCCTACCAATTTTTGTCTCATATGTTTTGATGCTCTCTCGTTAGGCATATATACATTAGGTATTAAGTTTCTTTTTTTTTTTTTAAGTTTCTTTAAGAATTGGTTTCATTATCATTATATAATGCCCCTCTTTTTCTGATAAATTTCCTTGCTAAAGTTGGCTTTGTCTGAGTGAATGAATGAATAAATGAATGAATATAGCTACTCTTGATTAGTATTATTGTAGTAAATCATCCTCTCTCCTTTTATTTTAAATCTGTGTCTTTTTATTTAAAGACTGGTCTTATAGACAACATATAGTTGGTCTCTTTCAACCTTCCATGATGTCTGATAATATCTGTCCTTTGATTGGTATAGATTATTCATATTTACAGTGATTATTGACATAGTTGGATTTACTTTATCATATTTGTTACTGTTTTCTATTATTTGCCCTGCTTTGCTTGTTTTTGTTTGGTTTTGTTTTTGTCTTCTACTTTTTTTCTACCTTCTCTGGTTTTAGTGGAGCATTTTATATGCTGCTATTTTATCTCATCTCTTAGCATATCATTTACACTTCTTTAAAAATTGTTCTTATTGATTGCCTTACAGTTTGTAGTATATGTTTATAACTAATCTAACTTCACTTTCAGGTAACACTATACTATTTTATTGCTAGTACAAGTACCTTAGAGTATTTTTAGTTTCTCCTTTTTCTGTGTTAAAATATTGATGCCAACCATTTCACTTATCCTATAACCTAAAATTACTGAATATATTGCTGTTGTTACTACTTTAAACAAATTTTTATCTGTTAGATACATAGGAGTTAAAAAAAAAAAAGAAAAAAAACTAAAGATTTTATTTTATATTCACTTATTCCAGGTGCCTCATTTAGTGCAGTAGGTAGCACATCAGTCTCATATTTTATATCACTTATTCCTTTTCTTTTTTAAAGATTTTATTTATTTAACAGAGAAAGAGGGTGCACATGAGCAGGGGCAGGGGAAGAGGGAGAAGCAGGCTCCCCACTGAGCAGGGAGCCTGATGTGGGACTCGATCCCAGGACCCTGGGATCATGACCTGAGCCAAAGTCAGTGTTTAACTGAATAGTCCCTATTCCTTTTCTAATGCTCTTCTTTTCTTTATATGGATCTGAGTTTCTGACATACATCATTTCTTTCTCTCTGAAGAATTTTTTTTTTTACATTTCTTGCAAAGTACGTCTATTAATGACAACCCCTTCAATTTTTGTTTGAGAAAGTCTTAATTTCTTTCATTTTTGAATAATAATTTCACCGGATATAAAATTCTAGCTTTGACAATGGTTATTTTCTTCATCACTAAATATTTCACTTCACTTTTGCTTGCATGATCTCTGAAGAGAAGTCTAACACGACTCTTACCTTTCTTTCCTATAGGTACAGGGCTGCTCTCCCTACGTCTGACTTCCTTAAAGATTTTCTCTTTACTTTTTATTTTCTGAAGTTTAGTCATGATATGCCTAAGTGTATTTTTTTTTAATTTATCCTACTTGATGTTCTGTGAGCATCTTAGGTCTGCATTTTGATGTTTGCCATTAATATAAAAAAATTCTCAGCCATTGTTCTTCAAATATTTCTTCTGTTCCTTTCTGTGTTTCTTCCTCTTCTGGTGTTCCCATTTGACATACATTTTGCCCTTTGTAATTGTCTCACAATTCTTGAATATTCTGTTACATCTATTTAAAATTTAGCTTCATTGAGGAATAATTGAAAAAAAATACATATATATGCATACATACACCTACAGTGTATGTGGTGATTTGATATACAATCACATTGTAGAACAACTGCCAAGATCAAGATGGTTAACATATCCATCACTTCTCTTAGTCAACATAACTTGTGCGCCTGAATGATTACGATCTGCTCTCAGCAACATTTAAAATAAAACAAAATAAAATAATTTTTAAATCTTGGTCTGATAATTCCTAGACCTCTGCCATATATGAATCTGGTTTTGAGGCTTGCTCTGTTTCCTTACATGGCATTTTGTTTTTGGTATCTCTCGTAATTGTTGTAGAAAGCTGAACATGGTATCCTGGGTAAAAGGAGTCCGTTGCTGGCTCTAGTGGTGGGCTTCTGTTTCTGTACGTGTGCTCTAGCAAGCTGCAATTCCCTGTATTCACCTGTCCCTTGAGTTTGAGGGCAGATATTTGCCCAGTGATTGCACTTCTCTAGTGAATATAAAACTTACTGATTTTCATCTTATTTAGACCTTTTCTTGTTTTGAGGATTGTAGTGACTTCCAAGCTCATTATGTGTTGGATCAGAAGAAGTCTGGTTCTGTTTTGATTGATTTATTTTTATGTTCATTATGCATCATGTTATTTTGTTTTTCATTGCTTGTTACTTTTTGAATATATGACAAACTTTGTGAATTTTTAATTATTGGGTTCTGGATAATTTTGTATTAAAAATATTCTTAAACATTCATAGTAACTTGGAAACAGCTTGATCTTTTTGCTGTTTTCTTTAAAGCTTTTTCAGATGAAGTCAGAGAAGATATTAGTCTAAGGCTAATTTTATCTCCCTCCCCGCCCCCCAAGCTACTACTTTAAAGTGTACTACCTGGTGTGCTGTGTATTATGTGGTTTCTAAGCCTTTGATTACTATCCAATGTAAACCGTTTTGTGGAAGCCTACTCCTTTGAGATGCTTCCTCTCCCATCCTAATATAGCTTCCTTACAAACATACACTCACCATTACTCTCTGAACACTTGGGGTTGATTCAGTGCAGATCTCTGGGGCTCTTTCTACAGTTCTCTCCTCTCTGTGACTATCCCTTGCAATCTCTAGTTGCCTTGGCCAACCTTAATTCCCACTTTTATGTCTTCAACTCAGGGAGGGTGCTGAGATCTGCTTCAGTTCCCTTCCCTGTGCTGATTCCTGGAAACTCTCAAGGTAGTAAGCTCACTTCATTTCTCCCCTTCTCTTAGGAATTATTAATCCTGAGAATCTCCTTAATGTTCCTCTTTAGGGAACTTGACATTTTGCTTCTGCCCTCTCAATCTGTCATCATTTTAAGGATTTTTCTTGTCCTATAGTACTAACTGGGTTTTTCTCCAGTAAAATTTGGAAAGCAATGGTGATATTAGGCACCTTTTTATTATGCAGTTTTTAAAGACAATGTTTCTAATGCTTCACTGTTAAATATGATGTGTGTTATAAATTTTTCATATTGATTGTTACTAATTTAAGTAATTCCTTTTCCATTCTGTATTTGCTAAGACATCTTAACACATATGAGTTGACTTTTATATACATGTTTATATTAGTAGGATCATATAGTTTTACCCTTCAGTCTCTTAATATTAAATTCTTCCAATATCCCTTTTGATGGAATCTACCTAGTAATGATATAGAATTATTACTATTTATAATGCTGACTGTCGGCAAGCATTTCATCACTGTTAATCTCTTCATGCCCCATAATATCTACGAGCATGCCTTGCAAATAATGGATACCAAAGGAATTTAGTGAATTAAATCCATTTGAATTCATGTTATTTTAAATCTCTGAAGTAGACCATAAAATTAAAAACAATTGTTCAAGGGACGCCTGGGTGGCTCAGTTGGTTGAGCGGCTGCCTTCGGCTCAGGTCATGATCCCAGTGTCCTGGGATCGAGTCCCACATCGAGCTCCTCACTTGGCAGGGAGCCTGCTTCTCCCTCTGCCTCTGCCTGCCTCTCTGCCTGTGCTCACTCTCTCGCTCTCTCTCTCTGACAAATAAATTTAAAAAACTTTAAAAAATTAAAAAAAAAAAAACAATAGTTCAAGCTCTTCCAATTCCTGTTCTCTAACTTACTTAATTACAGTCTAGAGTATCTACCATATGTCAGATAGGAAAAAAGAACATTTTGAATGAGGAAACGAACGGAAGGTAAATATTGTTCATAGAATCACTGAAGTGTATACAAGATGGCATCCCAGCTGCTAAGTTTTGGTTCAACAAATGTAATTTTCATGGGTCAGTAGGTTGGGCCTAACTAGAAACTACTCCGACTATGAAGCATTTCATCAGTTTCATTGGCACGCATGTAGGTGACTGCAGGATGAGGCTTTTAGCACTTAACTTTTATACAGTAACATGATTGCTTTCACAAGAACTCAAACAGGCACACATACCACAGGTTTTCAAGAGTAAGCGGTTCATTGTGGTGCCAGATCTTATGTACTGACCTTGAAAGTGAACATGTGTGCTTGTTGATCTCTTTCTGTTTCATTTTGCTTTGCTGATTTTGTGTCCTAAATGGATTCTTCTTCCACTGGCACTACCTTGTTCCCAAATGACAAAATCTCTCTACATTCTTGACTAACTTATGGAGATACTGGCTGAGGTAGTGTGGGAGATGTGATGGAAAGTGGGGCGAGGTAGGGAGAAGATTTGCAGGAAATGAAACAGATTGCTAAAGAAACCAGTCCATTACATTTTTATGAAGTCTGGTCTCTAAGCTTGACCTAAATCAAGAAGTCATAGAGTAAATCAGTTGGACTGTAGCATATCTAGTAAGTTGACATATTGTTAAATATTCAAATAAAATTCTCTTAACAAAACACAAGTTAAAAGCACTATTTACAAAAAGCCATAATGTATAGAATTTATTGAAGGCTTGCTTCTAAACAAACTATGTGCTTGAAACCCCCCAAGTCATCTCATTGAACGTTTAAGAACTGTGACTGGTAGGAAGCACCACTTGTATTTTACCAACACAGACAATGATTGTGATAGCCCACAATCACAAAGAAGGTGACCGAACAGTGATTGAAATAAAGACCAGTCTTATTATAACATTAATGTCAACATATAATTGCTAACACAAATTCTTAAATACACTCTTGACAATATAACAACTTTAAAAAACTATATTGGATAGATGTGTTCTTTCGTCCTCAGAAGGCTTAACGAATTTTCTAAGTGGAGATGCCTATAATTTTGGCTTTCTTCTTTTCTTTCTAAGATTTTGTTTCCCTAGTGCTATGGTTCCTACTTTAAAGCTGTTTTTGCACAATAGTAGCTTAAATCCATGGTTCTTACAATAACTTTGCTTTCCTTTGTGCTGATTGTGATGCCCTGTTGGCATTTCCTATTTGTCCTTCAATCTACAAAGGTCAACATACTGAAATGACAGTTCAAGATCCAAGGCCCACCCTTCATTCTGCAATGAATCATTCTCTATATGTGATTGTTCACATTTTTATTAAGGGAATTTTATTTTTTGCAGCCAAATGTGATTTTTTTCTCTTTTCATTCCTATGTACTTAAAATGCTTTACTACAAAATCACACATTTCCCCCACTCAATACGTGTAATTTTTTCTCTAATTCATTCTATTAGCACCCACTTGTCTTTCACATATAATTCAAGCTTCTTGAGCTTAGCCTTAGTAATTTACTTCACTTATTAATTTATTTCTATAAATATTTCCCATTATTCCATCTAGCCTGTCATGTTAGTGCTTCCTTACTGTTTTTTGTTTTTGCTTGTTTGTTTGTTTGTTTGTTTTTTCCCTTCTGAAATTTTCTTCATGGCCCTTTCCTTGTGTTTTCTGGTCATTCACACAATATTCTCTAATTTCCCATCACAAAAATCACTAGTTAGTCCTGATTAACCTAAAATAAAACAAAACAAAAAGACTCTCTTTTCTCCCTGTGTTCTCCTGCTCATTGTGAGACATTTAAAAAATATAAAAATAGTTGCCCCAAAATGTCTGTCATTGTATCTGAACAGATTCACTTTAACGCTATGTGTGTGCACACAAGAAAGGCTTTTCTAATTTCTTTTCCAACTGTTCATTCTGTTTCTTTTAAGATCTCTGTCTATAGCCCAAGGAAATTCAAAAGCTAAGTGATACCGTCTATAATATATTAAGTCCTGTTTATACTAGATCAGCGGGTTCTTGTTTGATTAAACAGGTGGAAGACAAATGCAGACGTAGTGAGTTCTACCAAAATGAAGGAAACAGAGCTAATTAGCTTGGTCTATGTTATAAGATGCTTTCAGTTTAACACAAAATCAAACAGGACTATAAAAATAATTACAATACTGGGATGTATGTAAGTGCTGCAAGAAATGCACAAACCGATATAAGCAATCAGGTGAGGAAAGAATCCCAAACAGTAGTGGGCATTAGGGAAGGCTACCTGTTGGTGGTAACATCTGGGTTGTACCTGAAATGATGGTGAGATTCTATCAGAAAAAACATGGAATATAAGAGCATGATAAATGTACGGGGTCAGGAAAATATGGGTTCATTTGGAGGGCAGCAACCTGAGCCATATTTAACTGGCATATATATTGCCCTGTAGGAGGTAAGTTTGAAAGACCAAGGCAAAATCATAGGATAAGGGTCCCCGCTGAGAGACCAAACTTCTCCTTTTAATTGGTAAGTAGCGGCTGTAGAGTTTTAAATTGTTTGAAAATTTGAATGATTTGTTGTATCTTGTTTAATCTTTTCTCTTTCTGGCATTTAAAGAAAAAAAAAAAGGAAAGTTTTAATAAGAATCCAGGATGTATTAGTAATTTTAAACTGAGAGAAAAAATAGAGGCCAATCTTTTGACATGTTCAGGTCTCCCTGGCAGTCAAACAAGACAAAATGATCCATCCATGAATTGTGTGCCTCAGGAGGCCAGGGAAGAGCACACATACAAAACTGGTTTTGTAAGAATAGAAGAGAATCTTGCTTCCACCCTGGATTTAGGATCCTTGTGTACTCCAGAATTTAGAACAGAAAGTAGTTGGAAAAGAATCTGAAATTACATGTGTATATGTTTGTGAAATGTTGCAACGTGTTCAAGTATGTTTGTGATTTACCCTCTGGAATTGCTTGAACTATGCACCACTGTGACTTTGTCACCACCTGGTGACAGGTCGCTAAAATTTTAGATTTGTTTATTATGCATCCATTTAACAATTGTGTGTAAAACTATAAAACAGCATCACATACATGACAATGGAATCTGAAGTCTGTGAACCAGGCATTTTTGTTACCAATGGAACGGGAAAAGGGAGCATAATTTATCATGACATCCTTTCTGTATTCTTTGATTCCATTTTCCATTGTTCAAATCCCTTCTATTGTTAAAAATTTGTAAGGCAAAAATTGGGGTTACAGGGAAGCAGAAGGTATTATTTCTTCTTGTACTTAATTAATCATCAATTGTAAAGATGAAGTCTATACATAAAAGATAAAATAATAAGAACAGCGTGATACTAAAAACACTTAATAACTGTTGTAAAGAAGAAGAGATCACTATGATTGGCACAGTTTAATAGAAATGACACAGAAACAGTGAGTCTTGAGTGGTGCTTAACTCAGTAGAGCTTCGGGAGGTCCAGGCCATGTCAAAGGAACATGAATAAGAAACTCACAAATGTAGGGGTGCCTGGGTGGCTCAGTGGGTTGAGGCCTCTGCCTTCAGCTCAGGTCATGATCCCAGGGTCCTGGGATCAAGCCCTGCATCGGGCTCTCTGCTCAGCAGGGAGCCTGCTTCCTCCTCTCTCTCTGCCTGCCTCTCTGCCTACGTGTGATCTCTGTCTGTCAAAAAAAAACAAAATCTTTAAAAAAAAAGAAACTCACAAATGTAGAGGTGTGCATTTGTCACGGGACTGACGTGAGATAATGCATATGCATTTTCCTCATGACAAGAGTATACACGATTATAGAGCAGATTCTTTTTATGTTTGTTTTTATATTTCTTTAATGTCAAATACAGTGTTTTATATTTATTAGCTAATTGAGCAATCTTTGTTAAATTCAAGAAGGCAGGAAGCAAGGAAAAGAATAAAGAAGAATAAATGAGATTGGTCATATTTTAGAGGGTCTGGAATAGCAAAAACAAGAAATATTGCCTCACCTATATTTTCCTTGTCAAGGATGGAGAATCTTTTGGTAATAAGGATGTGGTATAAGTAATAGTTAAGCCTTTATTCAGACTTTTAATAGCTATTAGTTAGCACTGATCAGAAGATGCCATTTTGATGACTAAAACATCCCTTACAACTCTGCACTATCTATACGTTCATTAATATATGTGATTGTGTCAACAAGTGTATTGGAAAACACCTTACAAATTCCCCATGCATGATTTACAACCCACATAACTCAAAGCCTGCCATGCAAAAGTCATTTTTAAAGAGGAGAAACTTCAAGAAGTACAGTGGGTTTGCATGAATACTATAGGATCAAGGGCGAATGAGACTAAGTTTCCACTAAAAAAAAAAGTCCTTTAAGTCAGAATGAAAGTAGTTTCACCTTTCCTCTCTTCTTAACCATTCCAGTTGTCATCATGTCTGCTGGCCGAGCCTGGGGATAGCTAAAAAGGATGTTGTGAGCATTCTCACAAAGATTCTAAACCCTTATCCTAAGGTTCAAGTAGTTAAGTTATACTTTCATAGTTTAACTTTTATTAAAGAGTAGTAGTTACTAAGGAGGTCACTCAGCATAATTCCTTCATGAGTAGGGCATTTTATCCCTTTTGGTTAGGACCAAAAGGTTACTACTTGTTGGAGCAGTCAGCCTGACCAGTCAAGCCTTAAACCCCATCTGCAAGCGATCTACCAGAAAGATCTAATTACACTGGACATTGCTACCTCCCTCTACCCTCTCATGGGAGGAGAGGGTGAAGAAGAGAGGCAACTCATACATTTTGTATAAACTACATATGGGCATGTAACATTCTTGAGGAGGAAAGATATTCTCCTAGTTGATCTCCAGGTTTCTAGAACTCTAAACTTCCAAAATAATTCAAATCACAGAAAGAGAAGAAATCCTGTTGTTTCAAAACAAATTTGCCCTTCAGCAAACTGTTTCTGCACAACCATTACTTGAACACTAAGGATTTGAAAGCCTTTTTTAAGCTTAATTCATTGAGATTCAAACCATTCACTAGAAGCACAGTTGCTTATTTTAAAGTCCAAAGACTGGGACATCTGGATGGCTCAGTCGGTTAAGCGTCTGCCTTTGGCTCAGGTCATGGTCCCAGGATCCTGGGATCAAGTGCCAAGTCCTGCATCAGGCTCCCTGCTCAGCGGAGAGTCTGCTTTTCTCTCCCCCTCTGCCTGCCACTCCCCCTGCTTGGGCTTTCTCTCTCTTTCAAATAAATAAAATATTTAAAAAGATAAAAATAAATAAATAAAGTCCGAAGACAAGTCTAATCCTTATTCTTTTAGAAGTATTCCCCACAACGATACAAAGTAGAGGAAGGCAGTCTTTCAACTTACTAAGTTGAGTTCTTAAAGTTATTTTGTGCATTATGATTCAAATTGGCACAAATTTTCTCATAAAATATATTTTTTCCATAGAAAATAATTAGACAGAATAATACAATTGTCTACACTTATTATCTTTTAAGGGTAAAACAAGTAATAGACACCAAAACTAAGTGGAAAAACTATGTTGGACATTTTCTTTGGCATTTTTCACACATCTACTATCTCTACTAAATGTGAAAAATAATCAAGATTTGGCATTAGATATTGGGTGTTTGACATTAAAAGTCACACCATAAATATGTCTTTTTTAAAGTTTAAACTTTCTTTGCATGAGTCACAGAATTAAATAGAACAGTAGTATTTTCAAAGGACAGTAAAAAAAACTAAAGGTAGCCAAGAACCTAGCAGATAGTAGTTGTTAGACACCCTAAATGTACAGACCAAGTCAAAAGGGAACATAGGGATTTCCATTCTCAGTTTTTTCTCACATCATAGATCTGCCTCTCCTACCAAGAAACACTGTTAATAAAAATGAGGCTTTGATGAGGCACCTGGTTTGCTCAGTTGCTTAAGCATCTGTCTCTGATTTCGTCTCAGTTCATGATCTCAGGGTTGTGAGAACAAAGCCCACATGGGTCTTCATGCTTAGGACGGAATCTGCTCTCTCTCCCTCTCCCTCTGCCCACACCTCAGACCCCTGCTCAGGCATGCCCTCTCTCTCTCAAATAAATAAATAAATAAATATTTTTAAAATGTGGCTTTAACTAATAATATAAATGGCAATATCCTTCTTGATTATTATTTTATTGAATTCACATGCTTATTTCAGCTCATAACTAATGGGAAAAGAGAGAAACAATACAACAATGGTTCATCTGTATAAAGAGATTTCTGTTTCCTATTGAGAATGACACATTGGGTACATGATTCACAAACCATGTTTCTTTCTTTTTTTGTTTTTCTTTTTTAGGATTTTTATTTATTTATTTGAGAAAGAGAGAGAGCACAAGCAGGGACAGCCAGCAGAGGGAGAGGGAGAAGCAGGCTCCCCGCTGAGCAGGGAGCTTAAAATGGAACTCAATCCCAGGACCCTGAGATCATGACCTGAGCTGAAGGCAGACACTTATCCTACTGAGCCAACCAGGCACCCCTGAAACCATGTTTCTTTTTTCTTTTCCTTTTTTTTTTAATATAACCTTACAATTTTTCATAGGCACAACCTTACAATACAAAATGTATGGTATCTCCAAGTTGGGCCAGGTGAAACCATGTTTCCCTTAAAATAAATGCAGAGTTGATGACTTCATTTGTTTTAAAATCAATTGTTAATTGTTTACTTATATCTGTGGGATGGAAGACTTTCCAGAAGCTCCCGGTATAACTTTTCTAACTGAGGTTCCATTATACAACTTTAGCTTCATACATAAATGTAAAACAATTACAAGAAACAAAGACAATTGTGGCAGAATCTCAAGAAGCATAAATCGTGCAACAGAATGAAGGAAAAAATAGGCGTTTTTACAGCATTAACGCGTAAAATATAAAACCAGCCTCTATAAACAGGCACTAATTAAAAACTTGAGGAATTGTTAATGTAAGTACATTCCATTTATTAAGACTGTATTATCTAAGAATCCAAACTACATTTTTCTTTAACACATAAGAGTGAGCTATAGCCATTACCCAAAACATATTTCACCCTAGAAACAAATCCATCTACAGCTCGGCTTTGTCACAATTATCATGCTAATGGATTGATAGAAATTTCCTCTTCTAACAGTAAGTGAAAGAAACTGAATGAGCCAACCGTAATATTACAAGCACATGCACTGAAATGTTTATGATTATACACCAACAAAACAAGCAAACTCTACTGATCCAGTGTCTTATCTAATGAACTTCCCTGAGCCCTTCCAATATATTCATCTCTATAAATGTAGACCTGAATTTGCCCTCCCTCTCTCCCCATCTATGGACACACATCTGAAGATTCAGATTTATCTTAGTTTTTATAATGAAGTTGGCCCTCAACAAAGGGAATATAAAGAGACTTGAAGCTTACATTGGGGAACTGTCCATCAAATTTTTTAGCTGAGTTCTTCACCAGACTGACTCCAGTCAATTGCGTTTTGACCTTTATTTAATACTTCTTGGATTCCCTGGCAAGCGACAGCCATAACCTAGAAGTAATATTACTGCCTCTTACCTTTTCCCCAGCTCTTTCAAAGTCTGAAATCTGAGCTGGATCTCTACTCGATGTTGCTAACTCTCTGACTGGCTTTGCCTGGACAATGCAAGAACAGTCAATTAGTACCATGTTATTAAATCTGATACTGATGTGCCCACTTGAGCCTCCACCTATTATCCCTCACACACCATCCTCTTCCCTCCCCTTTGCTACTAATGCTGTGGTTACAGCAGGGTATGTTCTGTGAATCTCAGTGGGCCCTTCTTGTCCCTGAATCTCAGTCATCGTTAATTTGGCACATTTACCTCTGATAAAATAGTTATGCTAATGGCTAGTATGGTCATGAAATATGGCCAGAAACTGAAAAACAACACTGTGACAGTCTCTGAACAGATTCTTTTACCAATTTGCTTTCACAGCAATTACAAAGAATAGCCCATTCCATACTATCTAGAGCACCAGGATCTCGATTTTCAACATGTTCTTAACTTTTCTTTCAGCAGTAATATACTTAGCATTAATAATTTGGGTGGCATTTCTAAAAAAAATGTCAAAAGACATATTGAATCACTACACAGAAGTTGTGTTATAAATGTACTTCTCTGAATTTCAGATGAAGAAAATAAAAGGTTTTAAATCAGATAGCGTACAAATTTCCAACCATCCAAATATAGAATGTTAATGAAGAAACTCAATTTTCATGTTTATTAAGGCTGTACTCCTTTTGTTATGTCTGTGGATGCAGCAATCACATCCACAGATGCCACATTTTTTAATGGACTCGAGTTTTACTACAGATAAAAAGGAAAAAAAAAAATCTCTACCATAGAATAATAGTGTACGTATTTCCTGG
Source organism: Mellivora capensis (assembly GCA_004024625.1). Classification (NCBI taxonomy): domain Eukaryota; kingdom Metazoa; phylum Chordata; class Mammalia; order Carnivora; family Mustelidae; genus Mellivora; species Mellivora capensis. The sequence continues at coordinate 55,499 of PISX010003647.1, read as the reverse complement.
AGCCAGAAAGGGTGATATTTTAAAAGATAAGATGACTAATGGGAATGTCGTTCTATTAAAAGCTAAGTATGTAAGAGTAATATTAGAATATGCTTAATAAATGATATATTCTTATTTATGATGATGTATTATACCATATAACTTTAATTACAAAGCAAAGAGAAAATATGAATAAATATAACAAACATTAAGAAGCATATTTAAGCTCTCATAAACTTAAGGGGAAACTACTGGGGTAAAAAACTAAAAGCAGAGAGCAAAATGGGTTGACCAAGAGATTTCTAGGGAAGATTCGAGGTCTTGATAACCAATGAGAGTTTGAAAGCCCATCAGGAACAGCAGAGTATTTGGACCTAGGTAAGTTAAGTTGACATTTAGATCTCCGACGTAAAGCCAGGGTTTGGGTGGCTACATCTTTGTTGAGAAGAAAGAGCAGCAAAGTTGGCCACTGGTCCAGGAGATACAGGCACCAGAGAAACTTGATTATATTGGTTTGTTCTTTTGGTGGGAATAATATGGTCTGTCTTGAGAATTCATGGTCTTAGAGCTACTATCAAGAAGTTTGTGGGGCACCTGGGTGGCTCAGTTGGTTAGGCAACTGCCTTCAGTTCAGGTCATGATCCCAGAGTCCTGGGATCGAGTCCCTCATCGGGCTCCCTGCTCCATGGAGATTCTGCTCCCTCTGACCTTCTCCCCTCTCATGCTCTCTCTTACTCTCTCTCAAATAAATAAAATCTTTAAAAAAAAAAAAGAAGTTTGTGGTTCCAGGGTGTGCTACCATCAACAGAAAGACTATATCCTTACAGCAGGGAATTATACATCAAAATTAACAGCAAAAAGTGGTCCCAGCCTGAATTAATTGGTAAAAACAAATAATTTTTTATAAGGGAAACATTTTCAATGAAAGTCTCATAGTTATCTAAAGTTGATCTCACATAGGATACAACACGATTTTACCCCCAAGAACCACATACATACAGCCACTAATAAAGATCATAAATATAAAAATCATAAATAAATATTTCAATGGCAAAGATATAAACATAGTATCATCATATGAGAAAAAAAAGAAGCCACCTTTCAAAAGACCAAAATTATTTCAGAAAAGAGCACATAGACACAAAAAATGAAAATAGATCTGATGAAACCAGAATGCATACAGTAACAAAATTCTAGTATACAGGGGGGAAAAAGTGTATCATTTACTGAAGGAATAAGAATCCTTCTACTCATCAAAATCATAGACTGCCTAGTGGCATCATCATATCGCTATCTGTAAGTTCAAATGTGCCCAGCTCTAGTGCTATGCAGTAAATTTTACAGTATAAGATGTCAAAACACTGACAGTATTAAATCTAAAACTAATTGACAGTGACATTTGTTCCTGAAATGACGTTTAACGTCAGACAGTATCTACTTAATAATTATCAATTATCACTCCAATTTTAACATATACAACTGAAATTCTAGACAGACATAAGAAAAAAGGACAGACTCTTTTCCCAAGGAAAAAAGTATATGAGAATGGAAAGACCATTTCTTAGGAACTTGGGGTCATTATATGACATAAGAGTCAACTTGCAAGGCCTCTGTCTATCTATGCATGAATACACAACTTAGCAAATGGTCATGTTACTCTACTTTAGTATAAATGCCGCGTAACATTTTTCTTAAAGATTTTATTTATTTTTTTGACAGAGATCACAAGCAGGCAGAGAGGAAGGGAAGCAAGCTCCCCGCTGAGCAAAGAGCCTGATGCGGGGCTCAATCCCAGGACCCTGGGATCATGACCTGAGCTGAAAGCAGAGGCTTTAACCCACTGAGCCACCCAGGCGCCTGCCACGTAACATTTTTAACCAATAAATAGAGCAAATATATATGTTATTATTTATCATAATGGCAGTAAGCTGAAGTAGCAAATCTCACAGTGGTGTTATAATTTTTTAGTTTAAAAGGAAGAAAATGAACCTATGAAAACAAAACCATTATTCTTTACCTCTTTGACATAAATTAGAAATTCCCCAGAGGGGAAGCCTCACAGCCTTATGGGATAAAAGAGGATATAAGTCATTTGTTATGAGTCTGTGATAAATATGTTCTCCTCTGGCCCAGTTATTCACTGAGACATACATTGGTATACATTCCTTTAACTTATTCCATTAAAATAGACATTTCCCAAAGAATAATGACCAAAGAATCTTCCTCTTAATGCAGTCATGTCTTTCATGTAAAAATTTAAAACAAGTGTAGTTTCTTTTTTTTTTTAAGATTTTATTTATTCATTTGACAGACAGAGATCACAAATAGGCAGAGAGGTAGGCGGGGGGGGGGGGGGAAGCAGGCTCCCTGCTGAGCAGAGAGCCCCATGCGGGGCTCGATCCCAGGACCCTAAGATCATGACCCGAGCTGAAGGCAGAGGCTTAACCCACTGAGCCACCCAGGTGCCCCAAAACAAGTGTAGTTTCTGGGGAAGCTTTTAATTACTAGGAAATACCTTGACCCTTCTCACCCGCTATGATCAAGCCAAAGTAATGCCATTGTCTTTTCTCCCCAGGTTTACTGAGACACACCTGATAAATTAAATTATAAGACATTTAAAGTGTTTGACGTAATGATTTGAGATCTGTATACATTGTGAAGAGATTTCCCACATGGAGTTAATAATATATCCAACACTTCACATGTTTACCTTTGTGTGAGAGAGAACATTTGAGTTCTATTCTTTTAGTATGTATTCCATGTTATACATTAGGTCCTCAGATCTTATTTATTATGTAACTGAAAGTTCGTACCCTTTTACCAGCCTCTCCCTATTTTTCCAACTTCGTAGGCCCTGGAAACCTCCATTCCACTCTGTTTCTGTAAGTTCAACTACATGATATATGGCTGCGTATATATGATTACATAATATCCCAGGGTATTTGTCTTTTTCTGTTTGGCTTATTTAACTTGGCATAGTATCCTAGAGGTTCATCCACATTGTTGAAAATGACATGAGTTCCTTCTTTCTTAAGATTGAATAATATCCAATGGTACCCAATTTAAAAACATAGGCAAAGGACCCAAATAGAAATTTTTCTAAGGAGGACATATAAATGGCTAACAAGAACGCAAAAAGATACTCAGCATCACTTATCATCAGGGAAATGCAAACCAAAACCACAGTGAGATACCACCTCACACCTGTCAGATTGTCTAATATCAGAAAGACAAGTGATGACAAATGCCGGCGAGGATGTGGAGAAAGGGGGACCTTCGTGCACTGCTGGTGGGAATGCAAACTGGGGCAGCCACTGTGGAAAACAGTACAGAGGTTCCATAAGAATTTAAAAATAGATCTACCATATGATCCAGTAATTCCACTGCTGGATACATATCCAAAGCAAATGAAATCTTTATCTCAAAAAGATATTTGCATTCTCATGCCCGTAGCGACATTTTTCACAATGGCCAAGGTATGGAAACAACCAAAGTGTCTGTCAAGGAATGAATGAATCAAGAGAACTGTCCACAGTCTTGACAGAGTTACTCTATTTTAGGCATTCAGAGAAATGAATCAGCGATGTTGACTGATGAACTTTGCAAATTATGTTAGTATTTTATAAATGAAAAAACGAGTATAGAGATATTACATGTCCCGCTTCATAAGGTTCCTCCTAATAAATGTGATAAGGTAAAATTCCTAATATAAAGTGCTAGAAGCCTTGCTGTGCTCATCAAAACTAAACTATGATTTCTTTATTTCTTCTCCTCCCTTATCAGTTATGCTGCTTAGGCTTAAATGCTACAATTTTTTTTTAAGTTTCTTTATAAATAACAAAGAAAGCATCGGAGAAAAATGACACGTTGGGCAGGCCTGGGAAAGGAGGATTTCAAGGAGCAGAAGAGTGAGTGGAATATAGGAAGAGAGATTTCAGGTTGCTTGTTCTAGGTTGCACGGTATCTTCTGAGTGTTTGGAAAACTTAATTCTGTGTTTACAGAATTGCATCAAATCTGAGTGGTCTCCAATTAAAAGATACAATATTATATATCATGTATAAAAGTAAATGCTGTTTTCTAAACTATGACACACTATTAATTGATTTCAAGAGATGTATGAGTGTGAAGAAATGTCTGTCTTAGAGTAACTTAATTGAAAATTGTTTTTGATTGTCACATTGTGCTTCTTTTTAAAGAACAACATTTTGAAACTTGGGCGCTCTAGGAAGTGGCTTCACTTTCTCTACCCCATAACCTTTGAGAAATCCCTCCTCCTCAGAAAATGTAGAATTGTTATGGGGAGGGGTGAAATGCGCTAAAGACGCCCAAGAGGAATTCTCAAATGAAAATCAAAGACACAAGAAGGGGGATACTCCCAATGGAGCCACAGTCAGGACTCTGGAAAGGCATGGTGAGTGGACAGCATTTCTGCCTAAAAGCAGAGTGCAAAGTAGGCCGTGACGAATGGGGAGAAATACCAGAGGTTTTGGTGAGTCACAGGGTCCATGAAATATGGGGTAAGGCAGGAGCAGACTCGAGAAAAACCGTTAGTCATTATGACTTGGATCCCCTTAATATCATTCAGGAAAAGACATGAATTGTGGAATCCTTTTAAATTATTTTATACATGTTTTGCACTGTGCTTTTAAAATGTGATCTGAGTTGTCATTTCAAAATCATATTAAAAAACATGTAGCCTACTGCCTCCACCAACACATATATATATTTTAACCACAGAAATGAAATAAAGTCAAAAGAAAACAAAACAAAACAAAAAATCTAGACATCAAAAAGAAATTGCTGAGTAATTATTTAGTTCCTTTTTAACTTTAATGCCTCCTTACTATCTTGTCAACTTCCCTTCTCCAGAACGGCTTTTTGGAGAAATGGCCACATTTGCAACACAACCCTACTAGTTTCACGTTCAGCTATGCCATCACATTTTGGAGATGTGATGTTTTTACTGTTGTTTTGTTCTGTCACATGTTTTGTTTTGTTTTTTATATTTCATGTGCATGGTTGGAGCTAGGCTCCATTCTAAGGAGCAGAAGGGAGTGAGTAGATGGGTGAGAAGAATCCATCGCCACCAATACCAGAGAAGAAAGGCTAATGTTACTCAAGACCCAGGCCTGATCCACACAAATCCAAGGACCATGGAGGCCTACTCCTCAAACAACTCTCACACAGCTCATTCTTCATGTTTCCTTCCTCTCCTTCCTCTTCCTCCTCCTACTCTTCTTCCTCCTTCCCCTCTTCCTTTTCAGGTTTATTGAGATATAAGTGATAGAAAAATTTACCCTTTTTAGTGTAAAGGTAACGAATTTTGACATATAATCATATAATCACCACCACTATGATAATCAGAATACAGAGCACTTCCATCTCCCCAAAAACTTCTCCTGTGCCCCTTTGTAGTCATTCCCTGCACCAGGCCCAGCCTCAGGAAATCACTAATCTGTTTTCCATTCCCTTAGTTTTTGCTTTTGCTAGATTGTCATTTAAACAAAATCACACAGAGTTTATACAACCTTGGGAATTTGGCTTCTTTATCTTATCAGTATGCATTTAAGATTTATCCCTTAACTTGCCATTTCTATTGCTAAGTAGTATTTCATTATATAGATAAATTATTTGCTAGCTCATAAATATTTGAGTTGCTTCTAGTTTTAGGCATTACAAATGAACCCATTCTCAATGTTTGCATGCATGTTTTCGTGTGGGCATATGTTTTCATTTCTCTTGGGTAAATATCTGCAGGATTGCCAGGTGATATAGGTGGGCGTCTGTTTAACTTTGTAAGTAACTGCCAAACTGCTTTCCAGAGTGGCGCTATCATTTTACATTCCCACCAGCAATCTCTGAGAATTCCTATTGCTCCGCATCTTTTCCAGCACTTGGCATTGTCCATTTTCTTTGTAAGCTATTCTGGTAATTCTAATAGGTATGCAATGTCAATAGGTTTTTGAAGATTATATATTGAGGAGAATTGCAGGAAAGCAAAATCTTATCAACAAATACGTGTTCTGTGATGAGGCCTGTGCTGCTGACTGACTTTATTTCATAATCATTCCAAAAGGTTACAAAGAAAGGAGTAGCAATGAGATGTGGCATATAGGTTATTATTGGAAGATACTGAATGAGTGTTTCCACAAAGGACAAGAAAAGAAAAATCGGAGGTTGTATTCCATTAGAGCTACAAGATCTCTGTCTTCTATCATGAACTTGGTTGTACTTTTAAATGACACTGACTTTAAAAATAGTGGGAAAGGAGTAGTTAGATCGTTTGAAACTGTTACTTGCAATAATTTTCTGGGCTATTGATGGTGATAATAATAGCCGTAATGTTAGAGGTTAACTGGACACTTAGGTAGGCAGGGCTGGGTTCCCGGCAAGAAAACAAGGAGCCAGAGCTAAGACAAAACCACACTAGCGTCCCATTTTACAGCCTGGACAAGACCACAGTAGCATGCAGCAGCCTCTGCAAGAGTGATGTCTGCAAAACATCCTGAAACAAAACAATTAACCATAAACCACTGGTCATTATCACAAGTTGAAGCAGTTAGTCTCCAGATGCAGCCCAAAAGATCAACAACACATGAACAATAACCTAATGGGTACACAGGTACATGATCAGAGCCCTGATTGGCACAACTTACCGGCCAATCCACGGGGGCCCCGCACTCAGGATGCTCAAGATAGTTCTTTGAAAGAGCTTATAAAAACCCCTAGATCTGAACAGCAACCCTCTCAGGTCCTCCCTCTCTCTGGGAGCTTTGCACTACTGCTTAATAAACTTTGCTTTGCTGCCCACCACTTTTTGTCTGGTCTACCTCTTCATTCTTTGAAATGGCATGGCCAAGAACCATGGGCACTAAGGGAACAAAAATCCTATAATAGTAATAATATATCTAACCTAAGGATATTTTTTCAGAAAAATAGAAATATTAAAATCAACTCTAGTGTATACTGGCAAAGGTGCCAAATAAAATAATTTACATTTCTCCCTGTTTTCCATCTCTTAACTGAATTTAGAGCTACTATACATATACCTTTCTTAGGATGGTACTGTATTTATGTCAAAATTCTCAGTTTTTCAATGGTTAGCATTTGTTTCCAAATGGTTAGCATTTGTTTCCAAAAACTTACTGAAATTATTGCCATGAACTATAGATGCAAATAAGGTAAAAATATCCTCTATTTGAGCCTGAATATTATAATAGAATAAAATTCCACTTCCATACTATAAAACTTTAGTGAACGGTCAAAGAATATACTCTTAATTCTGGTTAGTCATGTTTCAAATTGGCAAATACTGCTCTGGGGAAAAAAAAAAAGAACCAAAAAAATTCACAATTAAACATTTTTAAAAAGATAATTTTTTAAAAGATTTATTCATTTTTAGAGAGAAAAAGAGAGAGAGGGGGAGAGCATATGAGCAGGGGGAGGGGCAGAAGGAAAGAAACTCAAGCAGATGCCCTGCTGAGCACAGAGCCTGTCACAGGCCCATCCTGGGACTCTGATATCATGACCTGAGCCAAAATCGAGAGTCTGAGGCTCAACTGACTGAACCACCTAGACACCCTCCCAAAAAAATGATAAAGGCAAACATGAGGATGAGTTTGGGAGCAGAGACAGAAAACAGAAAGTGAGCTAAGGAATATGGATTGCCAGAGTTAGATTTCGAGCCCCAGGCAATGGCAGATCAAGGGAAGTAAAAGAATGGTTAGCCTCATGGGCACACAGGCTCCACAGTCAGAAAGGCAAAGTGCTAGAAAAATAATACCTGAAGATCCAAATCTGACTGTGATGCAGCTAAGAATCCAGATGAAAAATGGAATTTGAAACTGGATGAATCCAATTTCTAATTCTGGCTCTATCACTTATCAGCCCTGTGACATTAAGCAGGTTATGAAAATATTCCTTGCCTCAACATCTCCTTTCAGTAATAGGATAATGTTGGCCTCAAAGAATGTGTTAGGAAGTATTCCCTTTGATTCTATCTTTTAGAAGAGATTGTAGAGAATTAGTATAATTGCTTCCCTAGATGTTTGATAGAATTCACCAGGGAACCCATCTGGACCTAGTGTTTTCTGTTCTGGGAGGATATTATCAACTCAGTTGCTTTAATAGCTATGGGCCTATTCAGAGTGTCTATTTCTTCCTGTGTGGTTTTTTAGCAGATTGTGTCTTTCAAGGGGTTGGTCCATTTCATCTAGTGTTTCCAATTTGTGAGCATAGGGCTGTTTATAATATTACCTTTTTATCCTTTTGATATACATGGGCTCTGTAGTGATGTCCTTTCCTTCATTTCTGATGTGAATAACGTGTCCTATCATCTTTTTTCTTCGTTTGCTAATTGGTTTCACTGATTTTGGCTCTAAGATTTATTATTTATTTTCTCCTATTTCTTTTTTCTAGTGTTCTAAGGTAGAGGTTTAGATCATTAAGTTTAGATCTTTCTTCGTTTTCAATGTATGCATTTAGTGCTATATATTTTCCTCTAAGCATTGCTTTTTCTGCATCCCACACATGTTGATGTTCTATTTTCTTTCTTTTTTAAATGTTTTTATTTATTTATTTAAGAAGAAGATAGTGTGAGAGAGAGTGAGTACAGAGGGAAAGTGAGAAGGAGAAGCAGATTCCCCACTGATCAGGGAGTCCAATGTTGGACTCGATCCCAGGATCCTGGGATCATGACCTGAACCAAAGCAGACACTTATCTGACTGAGTCACCCAGGTGCCCTGATGTTTTATTTTCAATTTCATTTAGTTCAAACTATTTTTTAAATTTCTCTTTGACTCATGTGTTATTTAGAACTGTTTTGTTTAATCTATAAGTATTTAGGGATTTTCCAGCTATCTTGTTGTTACTGATTTCTACTTTAATTCCACTGTGGTCTAAGAGAAGACACTGTATAATTTCCATCCTTCTAAATTTGTGAAGGTATGTTTTATGGTCCAAAACGTCTATCTTGGTGAATGTTCCATATGAGCATGAGAAGAACGCATATTCTTCTGTTGTTAGATGAAATAGTTGATACATGTCCATTATATCCAGTTGATTTATGGCACTTCAAATTCTACTATATTCTTACTGATTTTCTGCCTGTTTGTATCTGATAAAGGGGCATTGAAGTCTCCGACTATAATAGTGGATTCACCTATTTCTCTTTCTGACACTGTTTTTAGGTGGATAACACATAAAGAATTGCCATGTCTTCTTGGAAAATTGACCCCTTTATCATTACTCAATCCCCTTTTTATTCTTGAGGAGTTTTCCTTACTATGAGGTCTAAAGCAGATTCTCCTGTTTTCTTCTAATTAGCATTAGCATAGCATATCTTTCTCCATCTCTTTATTTTTTTTTTTTAAGATTTTATTTATTTATTTGTCAGAGACAAAGAAAGAGAGCACAAGCAGGCAGAGTGATAGGCAGAGGCAGAGAAAAGCAAGCCTCCCCCCCCCCACCCCCCGCTGAGCAAGGAGCCTGATGCAGAACTCAATCTCAGGACCCTGGGATCATGACCTGAAAGCAGTGGCTTAACCAACTGAGCCACCCAGGCGTTCCATCCATCACTTTACTTTTAAACTACATGTGTCTTTAATGTGGGTTACTTATAGACAATATATTGTTGGGTCTTGTGTTTTGGTCCACTCCGATAATCTCTCTTTTAATAGACAAATTCAGACCACTGACATTCAAAGTGATTACTGCTACAGATGAAACAATAACTACCATATTTGTTACTATTTTCTATTTTGGGCCCTTGTCCTTGCTTTTTGTTTCTGTCTTCCACATGTTTTCCGCATTTGTTGTTTTAATTAAACGTTTTATATGATTCCTTTTTTTATTTGTTAGAGGTTGTCCCAGAGTTTGAAACATGCACTTACAACTACTTTAAGTCCACTTTCAAATAACACTATACTGTGTCACAGATGGTACAAGTACCTTATAATTGCAAACTATATTTTTTTTAATATTTTTTTAAAGATTTTATTTTTTATTTGACAGACAGAGATCACAAGTAGGCAGAGAGGCAGGCAGAAAGAGAGAGAGAGAGAGGAGGAAGCAGGTTCCCTGAGGGGCAGAGAGCCTGATGTGGCACTCGATCCCAGGATCCTGAGATCATGACCTGAGCCAAAGGCAGAGGCTTTAACCCACTGAGCCACCCAGGTGCCCGCAAACTATTTCTAATTCTTCACTCCTATCCCTTGTATCATTGCTGTCACTCATTATACATAGGTATTCATAACCATATGTGTATGCCTTAAACACGTACATAAGCATACCTAATTGAATGTTATTATTTTATTTTTTTAAAGATTTTATTTATTTTTGAGAGAGCAAGAGAGATCACAAGTAGGCAGAGTGACAGGCAGAGGGAGAGGGAGAAGCAGGCTCCCTGCTGAGCAGAGAGCCCAATGCCAGCTCTATCCCAAGACCCTGGGATTATGACCTGAGCCGAAGGCAGACACTTAACCGACTGAACCACCCAGGTGCCCCTGTTGTTATTATTTTAAACAAATTATTGTCTGTTAAACCAATTAAAAGTATGAAAAAATAATGTTTCCTTTTACCCTCACTTATTCCTTCTCCAATGATCTTTCTTTATATAGATCTAAGTTCAGATCTACATCATTGTTCTTCTCCATTGGCAACACATTTTCCTAGTTTTTGTTTGTTTAAGAAAGTCTTTATTTCTCCTTCACTTTTGAAGGATAATTATGGAGAATACAGCATTTATGTTGGTGGGTTTTTTCCTTTCAATATTTCAAATATTTCATGCCCGTTTCTTCTTCTTTGCATGCTTTCTAAAGAGAAGGCAGATATAACTCCTACCCTTGCTCTTCTATAGGTAAGGTGATTTTTTTCTTCTGGCTTCTTTCAGAACTTTTTTTTCTTTGATTTTTTTCCCAGTTTGAATGCAATAAGCCTCGGTGTAGTTTTTATTGGAGTTTATACTAGTTGGTGTTCTCTGAGCATCCTAGATCTGTGATGTGGTGTCTGATTTAAGGGAAATTCTCAGTCATTATTACTTCAAATATTTTTTTTAAAGATTTTATTTATTTATTTGACAGACAGAAATCACAAGCAGGCAGAGAGGCAGGCAGAGAGAGAGGAGGAAGCAGGCTCCCCACTGAGCAGAGAGCCTGATGCAGGGCTTGATCCCAGGACCCTGAGATCATGACCTGAGCCGAAGGCAGAGACTTTAACCCACTGAGCCACTCAGGTGCCCCTCAAATATTTTTTTTTCTGTTCTTTTTTGTTGTTGTTGTTCTCCTTATGGTATTCCCATCACACATATGTTATACCTTTCATAGTCACCTCACAGTCTGTTCCTTTTTTTTTTCTTTCAGTATTTTTTCCTTTTTGTTTTTCCATTTTCGAAGTATCTACTCACATATCTTGAGGTTCAGAGATTTTTTTTTTCCCTCAGCCATGCTCAGTCTACTAATTAATCTATCAGAGACATTTTTCATTTCTTTTACCATTTTTGGTCTCTAGCATTTCTTTTTGATATTTTCATAGAATTGTCTTCTGTTTACATGGTCCATCTGTTTCATATGCTGTGTACTTTACTGAGTAGAACTCTTAAGATATTAATCATAGTTGTTTTAAATTCTTGGTCTGTTAGTCCCATATTCCTGTTATTTCTGAATCTGGATCTGATATTTGCTCTTTTCAAAGTGTGTGTGTGTGTGTGTGTGTGTGTGTGTGTGTGTTTTGCCTTTAGTGTGCCTTGTGATTTTTTTACTTGACAGCCAGACTTGAACCACTGGCTGAAGGGAACTGCTATAAACAGGACTTTGGTAAAATGAAGTGAGAGGAGGGGAAACACAAGCATTTCAGTGTCCAGAGATCAGCTCTCTGACTTCAGGTGAGCCTATGCATCGAAGGTGTAAACATCACAAATGCTTCTTAGTTCTCCAGTCCCCTTCAGATAGGACTGGATGGCTAGAAGGGGATAGAGTTGGGTATTTACCTCCTGAGGTCAGTTAAGCTCTGGTAAAACCCCAGTGGTTGAGATTCTGTTAAGAAAAAAAGAAAGAAAGAAGAAAGAAGAAAGAAAAAAAGAAGAAAGAAAGAAAGAAAGAAAGAAAGAAAGAAAGAAAGAAAGAAAGAAAGAAAGAAAGAAAGAGAAAGAAAGAAAGAAAAAGGAAGGAAGAAAGAAAGAGTGAGTTTCTTTTGAGGGCAGGCCTTGTTAAGAACAGAATATTCTGATGTATTTCAAAGTTGTTCTTTACCCCCTCCCTTTGCTATTTGCAGATGTTTTTCTGATATATTTTATGAGAAGCTGGTCAAGCTCCTGGAGGTAAAACTCACAATATTGCAGGGCCCTCCAGTGACTGAGCTCCCCTGGAGACTTTAACCTTCAGGTTAACCTTCCATGATGCCTCCAGATATTTGTCAAATATAGTTCAGGTTTTCCTATGTTAAGAATGGTTCCCTTGGAGGTTCCTGCTCCAATAAACTGTGATTCTTTAAATTCACTTGTCTGTCTCCAAATTGAGGGCAGGGGCTTGTCCTGTAACCTTACTTCCTTGATGGGGCTATTTTTCAATTTGTCCAGATGTTTACTTTTTTCTAGGAGGTAGCGGCACCTTCTAAACTTTTTACATGCTGGACCAAAAATGAGATAGAACCCCTGTCAGGCTCCACACTCAGCAGGGAGTCTGCTTAAGGATTCTCTTTCCCTCTCCTGCCCCTCCCCTAATTGTGCACGTGGGTGTATGTGTGTGCTCTCTCTTTAAAGTAAATGAAAAGATCTTTAAAAATAAATAATAAAAAATAAATAAAATAGAAGCACCTGGGTGGCTCTGTTGGTTAAGCGTCTACCTTTGGCTCAGGTCATGACCCTGAGGTCCCAGGATAGAGCCCCTCACGCAGCTCCCTGCTCAGCAGGGCGTCTGCTTCTACCTCTGGCCCTCACCCTGCTCGTGCTCTCTCTCTGTCTCAGTCTCTCTCTAATATATAACATCTTAAATAATAATAATAATTAACCTACATTTTTAATCAACTTCCTCCTTATCATTGATTCTTCAGACCCATGCTTTCTAATCTGTAAACTCTTCTCGATCAGATAACTCTTTAATAATGCTTTTACCGAGGGACTGATGTTTGATAAACTCTTACAAATTTTTTAAAATATCTTTATTATTGTCTAATTTGGCTGAGTTTAAAAATTCTTTGTTTCAGGTATTTCCCTCATAGGAGTTTCTATCTCTTCATTGTTTTCTGGCCTCTTTGTTGCTGATAATTAAATCTCCTGCTGCTTCTCTAATTGCCGTTTTTATTAGGTGACCTGAATTCTCACCCTGCTTGCTTGCTTCCCTCCCATCCTCCCACTTTCATTTGTCCCTCCAGCCCGCCCTCCCTTCCTTCCTCCCTCTTTTTTTTTCTTCTTCCTTTCTCAAGATTACTATTTTGTAGTTTCAATAAATATGTTTGGATTTTTCTGTATTTATCCTACTCAGTCTTTGGAATCCACTTTTCTTTAATCTGGGGACTCCATTTTTGTTTGGTTCCTGAAAAATACCATATGTAAGCTTTTTAGTTGTTGGTTTCACTCCATCTTCTCCATTCTACTTATATAAGTCAGGGTTCTCCAGAGAAGCAGACCAACAGTATATATCCAGAGAGAGAGGGATATTTGTTTTAGGAATTTGGCTCATGCAGTTTAGGGGGCTAGCAAGTCAGAAATCTATAGGGGCAAGGTGGCAGGCTGGGAATTCAGTAAGAGTGGATATTGCAAGCCTGAATCTGAAATCCATAGAGAGTAGGATAGCTCCCTGGGAAACTCAGGTAGAATTTATTTATTACAGTCTTGAGGAAGAATTCCTTCTTTCTTGGAAAACTGCTCTTAAAGGCCTTCAACTGGTTGGATGAGGCCCACCCATATTATGGAGGTAATCTGCTTTACTTAAAGTCATCTGATTGTGATTATTAATTACATCTACAAAACATCTTCACAGCAAAATTTAAACTGATGCTTGACCAAAAACTTGACACTATACCCTAGACAGTTGACATAAAAAAATTAACCATCATACCCTTTCTGCAAATCCAATAAAAATGTGCTAAAATATCTCAATCTATTCTCCATAGAAATTGACTACTCTTTCATATTTCTAATGTTATTTTATTTCTGCTATATTTTGGCTGAACCTTCCAATTCATGAACACTTTGGCAGATATTTTTTATATTTTGTGTATGTATATATATTTAATATCAAATGCTATGTTTTTCATTTCTTTAAAAATTTTATTTGAGAGAGAGTGCACATGAGCAGGAAGGTTGGGGGAGGGGCAAAGGGAGAAAGAGAAGCAGACTCCCCACAAAACAGGGAGCCTGATGCGGGACTCATTCCCAGCATGATCCCAGGGGATCATGACCTGAACTGAAAACAGATGTCTAACTGGCTGAGCCACCCAGGTACCCTATGCTTTTCATTTTTAATACATAAATAGGTTTTTAAAATACATCTTTCTGGTTTTATATCATTTCTCTTTTTGTTCCAAAATCTTTGTTTATTTTTAAGAAACAAAAACATTTTATGCATAATTATTTCTTTTAAGGAATTATTTATCATTTTGAGCATTAAAATTCTATTTAAAGTGTTTTTTTCAAGGTCTGTAAATAAATGCTTTATCTGAAATTAAATCTGTGCCTATGGATAATTTTGTAGTGCTCTATTTTTTTTCTCATACTTTTGAAATTTTGACTTAATAGCTCATTTTAAGCAGAAAAATTTGTTTTGAAATTTTTTCCCCACTCTTGCTTTCTTATCTAAGAATTTGGATATTACCTCCACCTGATTGTTTATAGCTCCCAGGCAAAAACTAGGTTTGGGATTCTTCTCTGCAAAGATATTGGGATATTTACACATTTATTCGCAAAATAGATGCTATTTGTTCTACTCTCTTGCCATTAGAATTAATTTGTCTTCTGGCCTATCTGGGCCCAGAGTTTCCTATGAAGTCATGAACCCATGAAGTGTCAGTAATCCCAGGCTCTCCTGTGCACTAAGGACCACCCTAAAACCCTGGTTTTAAGTGTAGGTCTCTATCATGTTAGGTCACCTTGTATGAAATACTTAGGCTTCATTCCCTGGCAGGAGCCAAGCTCCTAACTGCCACTGCCTGCCATTTTTATAGCTCTCAGTTTTCTGTACTTATTGCATATGCAGAAATGCCTATCCTGTTTATGAGGCTAGAGATAGCCTACTGATTATCTCATTTAGACAGTATCTTTTTAAAAATATTTTACTTATTTATTTGACACACAGAGAGAGAAAGAGAGAGAGATCACAAGTAGGCAGAGAGGCAGGCAGAGAGAGAGGAGGAAGCAGGCTCCATGCTGAGCAGAGAGCCTGGGGTGGGACTTGATCCTAGGACCCTGAGATCATGACCAGAGCCAAAGGAAGAAGCTTAACCCATTGAGCCACCCACGCGCCCCATCATTTATATAGTATCTTTTATTGTTCTACATTTGTATCATTTGGGAAAGAGAGTATGCCAAAGCATTAATTTATTGTGCCATATTTTAAAGAAGTATTTCTTGATGATTTAGTATCACAATACTCTAACCTCCCAAAATTTTGTAAGCTGATAAATGGACTGATTTTAATTCTCTTGCCACAAATTCACACATTTTCTTCCTAACACCCATATATCTTTCAGAAGGAATGTATTATCAATAAAAGAATTAAAATGCCATACTAGATGACAACAACTTTCTCTTTCCTTTAGAAGAATACTCGGGGGGGGGGGGGGGGGGGGGGGAAGGGAAAAAAAAAAGAAAAAGAAGAAAAAGCCCCAATTCCTAAATGAAGCAATTTTGAAAAACCATCCAGCTTGTTAAAATGGGATCATAGCAAAGCTATTCATTTTCCAGACTTGTAGCTTTTATTGTCATCATCCTCATTAAATAGCATATAATTGAGTGTTCCTTTGGTATTTGGCACTGTTCTAGGTGTTTTAGTATTTAGCTAAGGAATTAATGAACAGTGGAAGCAAATCAGTACATGAGGTTTTTATCTCTCCAACAAATAGCCAAGATACACCCAGGGCAGCTTTTTGGAATTCAGATAGCCCAATGCAATATAAAATGTTGTTAACACCATCACCTCTCTGGTGACTACTGCAGCCCTAGAACAGTGCATGTTCCAATGTTCATGATCATTTATTGAATAATTAATTTGACAAATGCTTAATGAGCATCTACTTTGGGACAAGTACTCCACCAGATGAAGAGACAAATTGCTCCATGTCAGTATCTCTGGTATGTGTCTCTTTATAATCTCTCTTAATACAATGCCTAGCTTATATTAAGCTCTCAGTGAATGCTTGTTGAAATTAATGAGTGGATCGATCAATAAATAAACACCTTTAGAAGAGAAAGGCAATATAATTTTAATATATGGCTTTGTTCTTCTGACACAGTATATTAACCCTTTAAATTCCTAGCACAAAGTCATCACATGGAATAAATTTATTTTCCCACTAAGTGTCCCAGCCTGTTTACTGACCACAAACTTACTCTCTCTCTCTCTTTTTTTTAAATAAATTTACAAACTTACTTTCTATTGTTCCAGGGCTCAGAAGGTAACAATAGTCCCGAACCTCCCTTACTCTTAGGAGTTCTAATCAAAGCAATATGAGCAGAAATGATTCGGTGTGTAGAAGTACAAGTCTGATATGTTCTTTTCTATCTCCAAACAACTAGAAGAGTGAAAAAGTACCTGGGAACCACATGTTGAAAGAGACAGAGCTATAGGATAAACAGAGGGATCACCAAATCAGTACTTGGAGGAGAACCACGCAAGTGGAAAGACTCAAGTGACCTTATAGGTCCACTAGGAACAGACTTTCATTGTGCTAAGCAATTGAGGTTTTGGAATTGATCTGTTACAGCTGTTAGTGACACCTTAATGAATCAAGTCTCCTCCCAAGGACCCTGACAGTGCAAGAACGGAACCATATGATCTCTTCATTATTATATGTAGATATTGTATCATTGCACAGTTTAGCCAAAAAGGATTAATTTTTGTATATATTTTCTTATAATTTACACCCACTGGAGATTAAATTCCACAAAGAATTAGGAGGAAGAATGCAAAAAAAGAGGAGAGGTTGACCATTTTGTCAGGTTACATGAGCTGACCATTTTGTGTTTTATTTTTCCTTAAAGAAAAAAAAAAACACACTAAAATGAAGCATTACTAATAGCCCTGTCATAGGAAGACTGCGGTATTTTAAAAATGTTTGCCACCAAATCAAATCTGAGGGCATTTTAGTCCATCAAATTGCCATTCATCTCTGAAATTGACTGAAAGCACATTCAGCAGCAGCAAACTGCTTGTAGGCAATAAACCTAGCATGGCGTTTCTTATATCTCTGCTTTTGCTCTACCATTTCTTCTTTCTCGATTGACCTCGCCTGCATCTTCGATGGGTTACTAATTCTTCATCTTGCCTCAGGCATTATCTTCTCAAAGGCTGCCCCCTCAAGGTTGGGCTAAGTGACCTTTGTACACTGGAATTATCTTTTTCTGTTTGTTTCACACATCGGTAGGTCCATCAATGGCAAGTACCATGTCCTACTCATCATTCAAGTCCTGATACCCGGCACTGTGCTTGTTACATATACCCAGGCCTTAGTGAAATTTGTGCATGACCAAAAGAGCTACAGGATGGGAGGGCTCACTTTGGGCTACAGAGGGATAAGAGAATATGAGTATGGAGGTACAACCCATCATCTGCTTTAAAAAAAAACAGGCTGTCTTTCCACAGTGCTGTGGAGAGGCAAAGTACCCTAGAAGAAGCAGTGCTATATTTAAGGGTGTTAAGGAGTTACATAAATATTTAGGGAAACTCTCAAGAAATACTATGTGAACTAGATAAAATATATATGTAAGTTAGTGGGGACAGTGAAGCCTAGAAAGGTAGATTATGAGCAGACTGTGAAGGACCTTGAATTACTGGCCATCTTATACCAATTGACCTTCATTGATTTGACATAAAAGATACATTTTTTAATAATTTTTTTATTTTTTAACAAACATATAAGGTATTATTAGCCCCAGGGGTACAGGTCTGTAAATCGCCAGGTTTACACACTTCACAGCACTCACCATAGCACACACCCTCCCCACCGTCTATAACCCCACTCCCCTGTCCCTCCCCCCCACCCCACCCAGCAATCCTCAGTTTGTTTTGTGAGATTAAGAGTCTCTTATGGTGTGTCTCCCTCCCGATCCCATCTTGTTTCATTTATTCTTTTCCTACCCTCCCCAAACACCCCATGTTGACTCTCCACTTCCTCTTATCAGGGAGATCATATGATAGTTGTCTTTCTCCTATTGACTTATTTCGCTGAGCATAATACCCTCTAGTTCCATCCACGTTGTCGAAAATGGCAAGATTTCATTTCTTTTGATGGCTGCATAATATTCCATTGTATATATATACACCACCTCTTCTTTATCCATTCATCTGTTGTTGGACATCTAGGTTCTTTCCATCGTTTGGCTACTGTGGACATTGCTGCTATGAACATTTGGGTGCACGTGCCTCTTTGGATCACTACGTTTGTATAAAAGATAAGTTTTTTAAAAGATTTATGTACTTTAGAGGGAGAGAGAAAGAGCAGGAGCAGGGGGAGGAGCCAAGGAAAAGGGCAGAAAGAGAGAAGCAGACTCTCTGCTGAGTGCGGGGCTCCATCTCATGACCCTGAGATCATGACCTGAGCTAAAGTCAAGAGCCAGAAACTGAACCTACTAAGCCACCCAGGAGCCCCAGCAATCATACATCGTTTTAAAAGATTTGAAGAGGAATGTGGCATCTGTCATATCATCTAGGATATGGGATTATCCATATCATCTACTAACAAGGGATTGTCCTACAATGAGAAGAATGAGATTAAAAGATGGGAGTGCAGGGGACAGATAACAAAGTAGACTATGTTGCAGGGTCCAGTAATAAATTTTAGTTTTTGGTAAAAAGGAGGCAGTCAACGATGGCACCATATTTCCAAATCTGAGTACTTGGGGAAGAGCTGCCTCAACTTCTCAGCTGGGAATACATTCAGCTGCACGTAACAGGAATCCTAATTTATAGCGGCTGACACGGCTAGCAGATTACTCTTGCATATTACAAGGGGTCTGAAGTTGAGTGACGGCTGACATGGATTCAGTATCCCAACGAAGAGACAGACAGAGATTTATGTGATTCTCTTGGCCTGGCCTTCCCAGACACAAGTTGGAGGCTGAAGTGTTAGCAACACATCTGTATTTGAGAGAGAAATGAGTCGGGGGTGGGGGGGTGGGCATTCAGGAGCTGCAGGTGTCCTTTTTCTTTGGCCAGAAAAATAAAAACCTTTATAAGAATTATACCTTGGGGATGCCTGGGTGGCTCAGTTGGTTAAGCAGCTGCCTTCGGCTCAGGTCATGATCCCAGCGTCCTGGGATTGAGTCCCACATCGGGCTCCTTGCTCGGCAGGGAGCCTGCTTCTCCCTCTGCCTCTGACTGCCGCTCTGTCTGCCTGTGCTCACTCTCTCTCTCTCCCTCCCTCTCTCTCTGACCTCGGCATTGGCTAAAGCTGTATTATTTGGGCATATCAAGCTATATAGGGAGACTAAGATAGTTTTTAAAATGTGTAGCCTTCAAAGTGTGAAGCATCAGAGAAGAAGAGAGTTGAGAATGAGAGTCTGTAGTTAGGTAGTCTGTGGTGTCTACCAGAGCAAGGGGACTCAACTTTTGAGATATTCTATGAGATGGAAATAATTTAAGCAGAATTGACAAAGAGATTTTCAAGGACTCTTATAGATTAGTTAGAAGGATCTTCAGGTCTACACTAAAATAACACTAGATATTTCTCTGTAAACTATCCTAGATGTTCCAATCAATCAGCTGGGAAGAGCATTAGTGGACAGAGCAGAATACAGCTGCATTTCCAGGCTCTCTAAAACCTTCCCGTCCAATATAAATGTAATGTGGGCCACATAGGCAGTTCTTTTTTTTTTTTTAATTTTTGTGGAGTATTACTTTTTTAAAAAGCTAAAATAGGAAAGTTAATTCTAATAATATATTTCATCCTATCAACATATACCAAATAGTCATTTCAACATGTAATCAATATAAACAATTAATATATTTCACTATTTTTTATATTTAGCCTTCAACATCCTGTGTCTATTTTACACTTACAGCATATCTCAGTCTGGACCAGCTATATTTCAAGGACTCATTCAAGGGCCTGTGGCTGGTGGCTACTGTATTAGTGCATACTAGTAAGTGAAAGAAACCAGTCTGGAAAGGCTCATACTGTGTGATTCCAACTACAGGACATACAAAAGTCACAACTATAGAGACAGTGAAATGATCAGTGCTTGCGAAGTGTTGTTGGGGGTGGAAGATGAACAGGCAAAGTAGAGAGGATTTTTAGGGCAGTGAAACTATTCTGTGTGGTTGTATAAGAGTGGATGTAAGTCATTATACATTTATCCAAACCCAGAGAATACCAAGAATGAACCTTAAGGTAAACAATGGACTCTGAGGGATTATGATGTATCAGTTTAGGTTTCTCTGGTGAAAAATGGGTGAGTTAAGGCTCTGCCTTCGCCTCAGGTCATGATCCCAGGGTCCTGGGATCGAGTCCCGCATGGGGCTCTCTGCTCAGCAGGGAGCCTGCTTTCCCCCAGCCCCGCCTGCCTCCCTGCCTACCTGTGATCTCTCTGTCTCTGTCTCTGTCTCTCTCTCTCTGTGTCAAATAAATAAATAAAATCATTTAAAAAAATGTGTCACTGTGGTGAGGGATGTTGATAACAGGGAAGCTATGCATGTGTGAGATAGGGGGGTATGTGGGAAATCTCCATGCCTTCCTCTCAATTGTGTTGTAAACCTACAACTGTCCTAAAAAAATAATAACCCCCCTCCCCAAAAAAAGTCACAAAAGAACAAGAGAAAAGATAGAGGAAGTCACTCTCCTTGTTTAAGCATTTCCATACAAATGACACAGTCTGAGAGTGGACTGAATCTATTATAAGGAAAGCTGATCTTCTGCTTTCTTATGCAATATCTCATAAAAACAGAGAGTCATAGGGTAACAATTTTGTTGATGTTTTAAAAACAGCTCCAAAATGATCTTACTTTGTTCCTGCCTGTTGGGGAAGGCAGAGTGGAATGCAGCTTTGGAAACCAACGAAGGGCAGGGATCCCAGGGACATATATTACTCTTGACGAGGCAACAGGCCTCGTCAACAGGCCTGAGGAGGCAACGAGCCAATCCTATTCTCCGGCATGGTCAGGTGAATTCAAATACTTTAGGCTGACGATAAATACAAAAGGACCCTCACTGATACTAAAAAAGGAGACAATGAAGCCAACTACTTGGTAGTTGTGATATTATTCCTTGTCACAAAGCATTAGGTGGGGCTACTGTAAAGAACGTGGCTGGTGTCTTAAGAGATAGAGCTCTGGGGCACCTGGGTGGCTCAGAGGGTTAAGGCCTCTGTCTTCGGCTTGGGTCATGGTCCCAGGGTCCTGGGATCGAGCCCCATGTCGGGCTCTCTGCTCAGCAGGGAGCCTGCTTCCTCCTCTCTCTCTGCCTTCCTCTCTGCCTGCTTGTGATCTCTGTCTGTCAAATAAATAAGTAAAATCTTTAAAAAAAAGAGAGAGAGATAGAGCTCTGGATTCATGGAGGCTTCGGAACACTGACTGGAGCACTAAGAGAGCAGGCTCTGAGGCTGTATTTGTCTGGGACTTTGTCTGACTAAAATTAACTAGTCATTAGCGGAAATCCAGCCAGAAGTCACCAAATATGTCCTCCCAGAATCACCATTGCTCCTTCCTTCTGGAGAAATCTGACTTTTCTTTCAGAGGACCCCAAAATATCACCTCCTCTGTGAACCCCTCCCTGATTTCTCCAGGCAAAAGTCTTTACTCTCCTTTCTCTCTCCTACTCCACCACAGCTACAGTAAATTACTGTTACATCACAGAGATTCTAACAAAATGTCCACTTGTATTTATACATTCCTACTTAAATATACTAAATCCTTAAGAGCGTAAACGTAAGAATAGCATCTTTAGCTATTGTCTTTCTTCTGGTGACTACATCGGACCAGTTGCAGGCATTCAATTCATATGAATATTGGTATAATTTTCCGACTTGTATCTAACTTCATAGCTTACCATTAGGAATATCAAGCCTTCCATTGGTAATGTGGGGAAATTATCTTTCCTACCTTACTGAGTTGTGGTACAAATGGAGTGAAATGTCTATTCATGACAGACTTTATATAAAATATTAATTCAAAAGTCACTCTGTCTTTAAGAATTACTGACTTACAGAAAGTGTTGCTCTATAACATAATCCTAACAGCAAACACCTGTGTAGTGGGTACCATGCACCCGGCTCTGTTCTCAGCACGTTCACATTTTTGACCCACTAATCCTTACCCCAGCTTGGAGGCAGGTCTGTCATTATCACGTCCATCGTGTACTCTAGAAAACTGCGTCACAAGTAGTTCAAGTCACCTCCCTAAGCTGGCAGAATTAGGTTGTGGAGTGAGCATCAAGTCTCCAGGGTTTGACAACAACGTGGACCATCTTTCCATGAGCCTGACTGGATGGCAGGGAGGTGGCCAGTCACGCCAGCAAAGCTGCCAGCCCTTCCTCTCATCACCACTGAACAGGGCTCCTGAGGGACCGGCCAAATCCAATGGACTCTGCATTTCCATCCCTGGAGAAGCATGCTTTTCATCAGCACATAAAGGAGAATTCCGATAAGCATCAGAGCAACAGGTAGGAGAGAGAAGAGACTGTGACAGGCTTTCGGGGGTGGTGTGGCCTCATCTGAACACTGCGAGTCACAGGGAGTCGAAGAAGCAGAGGTGAGTCAGTGTCTCCTTGAAGAAGCTATTGTGCCTGCAGGTGACACCGAGAAGCTTGAGTTTTGTTTGTGTTTCCGCAGCAAGTTGAATAGATTTTTAAATTGTGGTTTGTTTTGTGGAAAAGTTGTATAATCATGGAATACTGATGCTGGCAATAACCTTAGCTTCAAGTTGAACAGCTTCATCACTGGAGTCCATGCCTGGAGGGACAATGTATCTTTTTTATGTTTGTTTAAGTTTTTGTTTTTACAATAACAGCATGTGGTCGAAATTTACACCATCTCTGGGATTCACCATTTTGAGAACGTTGCAGTATGGAAATTAACCGCAACAAGACTTTACGTGCCCTCACTGAAGTGGCCATGTGATGTATGTTCAGTGAATTTGACAATTTTAACCAAATAATCATAAATATTGGGAGCAGATACAGGGCAGTCACAGGTCACAGATCCCAGTGAAGTGAATAAGGGTTAAGGTAGGAAGACATATGGGGGAGATTTGGCTTCAGAGGGGCTAATTTTTACCCTGGATATATTGCCATGTTTCCATCTTTATGATTTCCCTTTGAGATAATGTGGGATTTAGGGATAAAAATATCCTATGCCATATGTGAGAGACATGTTGTACTTTAGAAATCTCAAGTGATGTAGGTTTGCCTGTCAAATGAATGATATAAGGACTTCTTTCTGGCACAAGAAAGCAGTCTTTCCCTTAAATCTTCTCCTCTGGCTTGAGCACATATGCTCAGAACTAGTCACATGTGTCTTAGGCCTTTCTCTGCCTTAGCAATTTTTGAGGCTCCGAGTTTTCTGCTTGGATGGTGCACAGTTCTCTGTTCCTTATCAACTTGGCAGCTGAGCCCAGCTGCCTTCCCCTTCGCGCAAAGCCAGAGCAGCTCTGGCCTCATCCCTCCCCTCCCGGAAGCTCATCATCGAAAGCTGACCGGGAGCTTCTTACGGTGACATCAGGGGCTTACGTCGTAATCACTGATAGAGCAAAGTAATAAAAATGGAGATGATTTTCTGCAGAGCTAACAAAAAGAGAAGGAATTTCTAAAGATGATGGCAAGTCTCCCCTGTGTTAAAGCTAAATGAAGCAGTGATCAGAAGGGAATTTCGGAAGTCACCGCTTGAGTTCACAATATTGGCTGCTTGTGAATGGACGAAGACAGTCACAGAATGGGAGTCTAAAATATTTACCCGGTTTTGGTTACTAGACAATACTTCTCTGAAGGGGAAACCTCCTAGGCAGAGATGGCCTTTCTAATCCACAGGAAAGGAAATGAGTGTTTAAAAAAAAAAGAGCAGGTAGACATGAGGTTTTCAAAGTTTCATCTCAGGAATCATGAAGAAGTTCCCACCAACATCGCCACACAAGCAAGGTAGAGGTTACTTCCTGGCGTTCAAAGAGCAGAAATATCAGCGCTATGTGACCTTAGAGACCGTCTTATCTGATATTCTGTAGTTCACAGTGGTAAAGTAACTTGCCCAAGGTCATAATTTAGGTAACGACAAAATAAGAGGAGTTATCATTTCATGACTGCAATCTTGGGAGTTTGAACAATACACTTCTGCCTCTCGGTCACAGTGAGAATCCAAAGCCAAGATATAATTTTTTCAAACAAATTATGATTTACTCAATGAATGTGTGTGAACTGTATTTTATGCCATTTTAGAAGCGGGATATGTGAGAAGTGTCCTCTCCAGAAACCCCTGGAAATTTTGTCCCGTATCCCAGAATCACTGGAACTTGGCTTTAGGATGTTTTCATGTTTTCTGACCCTTTCAGAGACACCAGGACATGAATTTAATTCCCCAAGGTGAATGGTAAAAACCCCAGACATGGACATTTATAATACTGCCCAGAGCATGCCAAATGCACATACCATAGAGGCATGCAGAGTTCATCATTTCAACAAAAAAAATTGCCATAAATCAGTATAACTTAAATGGCGATTTACTCAGTAGGACCTCTACATCACACAGAATGTGTACTTTGATTGGCCAGATAGTGGAGCCTATGGAACAATTCATATGCATGTGATGATGTGGTCTTTTATATTTTCAAAGTGTCTCACAATCATGCATTATTTAGATTCAGGTTGAGCTTGGGACCTGACACCCCATGCTGAGCACTCCTCGGGGAAAAATGAAAGCCAAAAATACTACACACCAGAGTTACGGGAGGTCCTGGCATCCCAGCCCTATCTAGACCTCAGACTTCACAGGAGATTTTGCCCAGTCCAGACTGGGATCTTGATTAATTTATTTATTCCCCTGATACCATCTGAGCTCTGTTATGTGACAACTACTATTCTTGATGCTGGCTGTTCAATGGTGAAAACACAACAAATAAGGTCACAGACAAGGTCTTTGACCTCATGATGCCTATGTTCTAGATGGGAAAGGCAGGTAATAAGCACTTAAACACTTAAATAAGGTCATTTCACATAGTGAGAAGGGATGCAAACAAGAAATCTGAGTAATGGGGTAGAGTGAGACTGATGGAAATGGGTGAGAGCAGCCACTTTCCTTCAGACAGGGTAGCCAAGAAATGCTGCTTTGAGACTAAGGTGGAACCTGAGTGATGAGAAAGTCAGTCAGAGGAAGATCTAGGGAAGAGAGTCCCCAGGGGGTGTCTTAGAAAGAGAAGGAGCTTGGAATGTTCCAGGTCAGGAAGAAGGTGACCGCTGTGAAAGCTGCAGAGAATGAAGGTATAATAAACATTGGTTGGTTTCCACAGACCTTTCCTCAATAGACAATTTCTCACCCAAGACATTCTGGTGGGAAGCAGAATTTGCTTCTTGCATGGACACTAAGAAACTGAATTTCTTGCTTCTACAGTGTTTCTATACCAATGCTAAAGAAGGTAGTAAAGGCCATGAGCATATGTCTCAGGTGAAACCAACTGGCCATCCCTTATATTTGGAGCTAGTAATGTATTACAAGATCTAGTAGCAATAGGGGTATCAACAGAGGCCTCTAAAGTCTAAGATAGCACCCACAGAGCAAGCTCATAGAAGGCAAAGCTATGTCCCATGAGAATGCACCTGGATATTACTGTTTAAAGATCCCTCTGCTCTTCCCAATTTTCACTGCCTGGTTCTCTAAAGTTCCCAGTAAATCTAGGAACATCCTAATGGTCTTCCACACACTTTTAAAAATATTTTATTTGTTTATTTGACAGAGAGAAAGCACAGCAGAGGGAGATGGAGAAGCAGACTCCCTGCTGACTGGGGAGCCCAAAGTGGGGCTTAATCCAGGACCCTGGGATCATGACCTAAGCCAAAGGCAGATGCTTAACTGGCTAGGCCACCCAGGCACCCCACAAGTTTTATTATATGTTTGAATCATTGAGTTGGCTTGGTTACTAGCAATTAAAACCTTTTGCAGATTGACATAGAAATTGATTCCAAGAGTGGATGCATATAACATAATGAAGGAGAGCAGGAATTTATTTTCTGCCTTGGTTAGAGTGGAAGGCAATAAAAATCAAGTAGTATTAGGGAATCTGACCTTAGCACTTCAAGGCAAGCCCTGGTGAAGAAACTAACTTAATTATTACCTGTGGTCATCAGAAACGAAGTGACATCAAAAGCAGAACTTTGGGGGAACTGAGTGGATCCTTCCCTGAATTCAAAAGTTATAGATGTGAATGGTTGTGGTTGTTTCTTCTTTTTCTTTCTTTCTTTCTTTCTTTCTTTCTTTCTTTCTTTCTTTCTTTCTTTCTTTTTTTTTTTTGAGAGAGAGAGAGAGAGAATGAGAGAGAACATGAGCTTTGTGGTGGGAGGGGGAGAGGGAGAGACAGAATCTTAAGCAGGCTCCACTCGAGCACAGAGCCCAAGGTGGGGCTCAATATCATGACCCTGAGATCATTACCTGAGTGGAAACCAAGAGTTGGATGCCTAACCAACTGAGCCCCCAGGTTCTCCATAAGTGGTTGTTTCTAACAATGCTAGAAAACTAAAGAAAAGGGACCACGAATCTGAAGTTTCTACAACTTCCAAACCAGTTATGGACTGATTCTCTGTGTCTATGCTAAAAGGGATTTTTATGACTATGTTAAGGAGAATCTCCGATTTCTTGCCACGTGGAGGCTGAGATATCTTCTACCTTATTACACCAGAAATTTGATCTAATGGGCTTCAGGACTTTTTTTTTTTTTTAAGATTTTATTGATTTATTTGAAAGAGAGAGAGAGTGAGAAAGAGAGCATGAGAGGGGAGAAGGTCAGAGGGAGAAGCAGACTCCCTGCAGAGCGGGGAGCCTGATGCGGGACTTGATCCCAGGAATCTGGGATCATGACCTGTGCTGAAGGCAGTGGCTTAACCAACTGAGCCACCCAGTGCCCATGGGCTTCACGACTTTAAGCTCACTTAAATTTACAGTTTCAGGGACGCCTGGGTGGCTCAGTTGGTTAAGCGGCTGCCTTCGGCTCAGGTCATGATCCCAGCATCCTGGGATCGAGTCCCACATCAGGCTCCTTGCTCGGCAGGGAGCCTGCTTCTCCCTCTGCCTCTGCCTGCCACTCTGTCTGCCTGTGCTCGCTCTCTCTCTCTCCCTCTCTCTGTGACAAATAAATAAATTAAAAAAAATAAAGTTGCATTTCTCTTAAAAAAAAAAAATTTACAGTTTCACATGGTCTCCCATGAGAATTTTAGGACACTTACTAGGAAAGTATAGATGACCTTGAGTATTGGAATGGCATCTTAAGGAAAGCTTAGCGAGATTCAAAGTTCTCTGAACTATTCCTGTCCCCACCCTTGGCAACATCCAACAGTCCTTGATTCTCTTTGTGAAAGAGCAACCTCCTTCTATTATCTGGAGTGATTTACCCATTCTTCCAAAGACATTATTCGAGGTCATCTGCAAGGGAAGACAGTTGTCCTCATGGCAGTGGCATGTGGCAACATGGCAACAAATTCCCCTTGTTTCAAAACTGTTGATGAGAACCAAATCCCCGGGACCAGTGAAAATGCAAACTTCACTTTGGGAGGACAAAGCTCACAACTCTCCCAAACTATTAAAAGTTTATCTATTTATTTTTTATTTTTGAAAAATACCTGAGCTATATACATGGAAATAGACTCATGCAAAGAGGGTAGAATATTATTTTGGATCAAAGTAAATCAACCAATAAGATTCATTCATCAGGGATTTTTGACTGAGGGTGCTAATTCGGATAGACAGAGCTGATTGTACATTTTCACAGTGTTAGTTAATGGAATCCTAGATGTAACAGTGGCTGTATTTCTGCAGGGCCCCTAAAACACATTCTCTGCCTAACTGAAGAATAATCCTAGAAAGGATTTACAGTAAAGAGTAAAGATGGAAGCAAGTATCAGTAGGTGGCCTACTGATAGAGAGCCCTAGGAAAATAATAGTTTTAGGTCTCATAGCCTGGTTTGCTTGCTAATACCCAGCCCCAGACTTGGGAAACTATTCCATAGAATCACAAGAGTGCTGGATCAGCAAAACGTCCACAAATTTCCCTCTATCCACACTTTAATTAACCATTTAAAACTGTAACTCCAGGAGCGCCTGAGTGGCTCAGTGGGTTAAAGCCTCTGCCTTCTGGCTCAGGTCATGATCTCAGGGTCCTGGGATCGAGCCCTGCATCGGGCTCTCTGCTCAGCGGGAAGTCTGCTTTCTCCTCTCTCTCTGCCTGCTTCTCTGCCTACTTGTAATCTCTGTCTGTCAAGTTAAAAAAAAACAAAAAACTGTAACTCTACCCATTTTTACTATGGTATGAACAATCTAGCCACATAAACTCACTTAAGTATAGCAAATCTTTTTTCTCATTCCAGATGCTTCAAAGGCTTATGAAAAGTTGGGAGTATGGAACTCTTGCCTAACCACTGACATACCAAGAGCAGGCTGGTGGGGTCAGTCCACCTGGTTTCAAATAATAAGAAGATGCTTTAAGGAAATGAAGAACTGTAATAATACTTACTAAAAGTTGGTCTGAATTTTATTACCATTCATCAGTAATTCTAAAATGTCAGTGATAAAATATTCCTTTCTGATAAAACCTTTTGTTGAAACAATTGTTTGAAATAATTTGTTATGTTTGAAACAATTGTTACCACTAAATTTTAATAATATATAAGCTTCAAATTTATATAGTTTTACCTACTCTTTAATAAACATTGTGTTTTTATCTGGAAAATAATTCTGAGCACCCTGTAAATACTCAGCCCCTGACGTATGCAGACTTCTCCATGTACATTTGTTCAAAAGTCAGTGTATAAATGTTTGGAGCCCTTCAAATTTGTTTCAAGTGCAGTTTATATCCCCAGCCCCTGCTGTATTACATATCCCTTCATTTAAACCCTAGATTCAAATAAACATCATGGCACAAAAGTGATCGCAAAGGCAAAGAAACTGACTTTGTCTCTTCAATTCTGCCTATGCAAATATTGAAGTTTTCATTTGTGTTTAATGTTTGCAAGAATAAAACAGAATGCCAACTGTGAGATGCAATACTTTTGTGTAGTAGATCTAAATTTCAGTTCATACATGAAGCATTTTGCTGAATTTCAATAATATCTCTAAAACACGAATTTATTCTTCCTTTGACTTAATTATTTTACAACTAAGGAACAAGCAAAAATATCTATTATACTGATTATTACATGGTTACTATGGGAAATAATTTTATCATACACAGGAAGGGTTATTAGTAAAAAATTCACTCTGAGGGCACCTGGATGGCTCAGTCAGTTAAGTGACTGCTTTCAGTTCAGCTCATGATCTTAGGGTGCTGGGATTGAGGCCCGCATTGGGCTCCCTGCTCAGCGGGGAGTCTACTTCTCTGCTTCCCTTTGACCTTCCCACCCTGCTCCTGCTCTCACTCTCTCTTAAATGAAAATATTTTTAAAAATTTTTAAAAATGAAAAAGGAAGAAGCACTTGTAAAGTCAAGTGCAGTCAGCCCCTGAGATCAAAAAAGCATCTTAAGTCTCAGTAATGACATTATGCCAGAAATCTTCTGGAATATATGAGAAATAATCAAAACAATCTCGAAGAGTAAAGTGCTAGAATCCCAACACACACCTGAGACCAATCTATGGTCCCTGAGAAAACCTGAAAGATGGAATCACTCCAAAGTGTTGAGAAAATACCTGTGGGAATTGAGGCTACTGAACCAGCTCTTTGGGAAGAAGATTGTATTTGGTATCCCAGAGCAGCTGCGCAGTGGAAGAGGTTGCTGCCGAAACCGGCCCCCTGATTTTCAGAGGAGACAGTAAGATCTTGAGGTGGTGGTGGTTGACAAGGAGCACCACACCAGCAGAAGCAAGGGGGTGGTGCCAACCATGAGAGGCAGCATACCAGCACTTCCCCACCTGTGAATGCCTGCTCTTGGGTTCACAGGACCAGATAGATGTACAACCCCATGACTTATATAATGGGAACATTCCATGTTGGCCAAACAACAGCCTGGGTGAGGAGACCTCATCGGAGTCACAACTTCCCACTTAATTCTCTGAAATGAGTCACTTTATAAACTCAGAATCAAAGAAGAGGGTATGGCAACTTTGAGTCAGAGCTCTGTAATACCTGAGTGACACCCTGGCATGAAGGCAATCCCAGCAGAGCTTTCAGTGTGTCTCTGGGGATTCTGCCCACTGCTGCCATCTCCACGCCGAGCTGAGACTCGAGGGACTCATTGGATCAATACAGTCTGGGGTGGAGTGAACCTCACAAGGGGGTTCAGGGGTATCTCAAACCCTTCCCATGCTTATTTCCTGAGTTTCTAAGTGTGGCTGGAAGGGCTACCCTCAGGGAGAGCTTTTTGATGTGATCAGCAAGGAGTTCTTATAGGAAGAGACAGAGAAACACAAAGCAATCCCTGTTGCTGAGGGAACTGCTGACGCTTGTGTCCTCACAAGGTCTTCCTAGAGGGAGGGTAGCTAACACCACACCAGCTGCACTTTCTTTTTCTTTTCTTTTCTTCCTTTCTCTCTCTTTCTCTCTCTCTCTCTCCTTCTTTCTTGAGAGAAAGGGAGTAGGGAGGGAGAGGGAGAATCTTAAGCCAGTTCCAGGCCCAGCATGGAGCTGAATTCAGGGCTTGACCTCACAACCGGGAGATGATGACCTGAGCTGAAATCAAGAGCTGGGCACTTAGCCCAACTGAGCGTATCCCCACCCCCACCTGCATTTGGCTCTGGTTTGATTAGTGCATATAATACAATGATGCAGAGTTATGGTTCATTTATTTGGGTCGTTATTCTTTTTTTTTATTTTAAAGATTTTATTTATTTGTCAGAAAGAGAGAGAGAGAGAGAGAGCACAGGCAGACTGAGGCAGAGGGAGAAGCAGGCTCCCTGCCGAGCAAGGAGCCCAATGTGGGACTCGATCCCAGGACGCTGGGATCATGACCTGAGCCAAAGGCAGCCGCTTAACCAACTGAGCCACCCAGGCGTCCCTTGGGTTGTTATTCTAATTCTAGGTGCTTTTCCGGATATATCTCTTTGTTACGACAAATCAAGAAGAGCTCTGGAATTTAGTATGCATTCCTCATGTCAGTTCAGGTCCATCTTTGCTGCCAAATGAGCTACTAAATCTTAATTTTCTGAAATTTTTAAAAATTAATTGATCGCAGACAAAAACGCCCTTCCAATGTACCCCGTCATTGGGTTATTTTCTCCTCATCCTGTTCAAAGGCATTACCTCCTGCCTATGCCGTCAATGCTGTCATTTTCCAGCATTTAGATCTAAATCCACTTCTCTTCTAACTCAATGCACTCCCTTTGGGTGTCTTTATTCATTCCTCTGGATTCCATTTCTATCCAACTTTCACGAATTCCAAGTCTATAACTCCCGTCCAAAGTATCCCCCATGAACACGAGCTTCCATATACCTGATGGAACTCCATTTAAGTCCACTACAGACAGACTGACTTCATCACATTCAAAATGAAACCTGTCATCGTCCACTCCAAACCTTCTTTGTCTCAGTAAACAGCACCCATATTCACATCGGAACAATCTGTTCAGCCAGAATACAGAAAAGCATGACTGCCTCTCCAGATCAGGAGGCCCAGGGCTCCAGTGCCTGCTTTGCCTGTAAATTTCGGCATGAGGTCTTGCGCAGGTCATTAACATTCTGGAGCCTAGACTCTATCGCTTATAAAATGGGATATTTTTAACTGAAAGGCCTACGTTTCAGACCTGGTGTTACCACTTAACTGTGAGACTTTGATCGGGAAGACTTTGATTGTGATAGACAACTCGGACCTGATGGCCATTCGGGCCGGAAGGACGGCATCCTTAGGTCTCAACATGCTCGGCCCCACAGTGAAGCTTTGTTTGGACCTGGTTTCATTCAGCGCCAGTGCCCTGGAAAATGATCAGAGGTATTTTTGAAAGTTAAATGTGCGAGGGGAGAGCTTCTTGAGCAGGGTAACCCCTTCCTTTACTTCCTTCCTCCTTTTAAAGGCTTTCAAAGAGTGTAGGGATTTAGCAATTCTTTTTTTTTTTTTAAACTTAAAGTCTTTTCAGTTCCAGCACGTCTAACTCTTGTCTCATTATAATTCCGCATATTTCTATGAAAGAAACCTGACAGTGACAGAACATTTGAGGGAAGAATGGAAGGAGGGTAGGCATGCGGGGGAGTGAGGAAGCAGAGAAAGGAGAGGAAGGGAGATGTGCTCATGCCTGAGCGTCCTCAGTGGGCTCTTTTGGGTGCTGCTTTCAGAGGCTGGCATCTCAGCCATATGGTAACACAGTCTCTTGGCATTATCTTCAGAAGGCATCTAGAGCATTAATAGAAAATGGGATGAAATCATCTCAGCTTAAATAGCAGAGAAGTAGCCCAATTTCACCCTAAATCCAGGAAACACTTAGATCCTTTACAGGGAGCTTTTACTGGTGCTGAACATCTGTATCTCCACCTGTGTGCACTGCAACCCATGACGTGCGCTCTTGCTAGAGGCACCAAGTTCTTCCTAATTCATTCATTCACTCACTTCTGACTTCATCCCAAAGAGTACATTGAAGGGTGCTATCAACGGACTGGGTGTGTCTCCCCCCCAAACCCCATCATATGTGGAACCTTACCCCCCAAAGCGACCACATTTGGAGGTCTAGCCTTTGGGAGGTAATTAGGTCATGAGAGAGAGAGTGGAGCCCTCACAAATGGGACTAGTGTCCTTATAAGAGAAGGCCAGAGAGGGCTCTCTTTCTTTTCATAGTGCGAGGATCTGAGAAGACATCAGCAGTCTGCCAGAGGAAAAGGGTTCTCACAAGATCCCGCCAGGGCTGGTACCTTGATCACAGACTTCCACCTCCAGAACGGTGAGAGAAAGCTCCGCTGTTGATAGGCCATCTGGACTAGGGTACTTTGTTATAGAAGCCTCCACTGACCAAGACGAAGGGATACACATCTCACGGCTTTCACATAACCTACCCTCTCTAATGAAGAGTTTCTAGCAC
The DNA here is from genome assembly GCA_004024625.1 of Mellivora capensis. Classification (NCBI taxonomy): domain Eukaryota; kingdom Metazoa; phylum Chordata; class Mammalia; order Carnivora; family Mustelidae; genus Mellivora; species Mellivora capensis. Next base: position 22,192 of record PISX010003647.1, on the reverse strand, counting down.
AGAAGTTCCATCAAACTGCCTATAAAAATTTGGTTGTTTTCCTATGGAAATAAGGAACAAAGGACAAGAGGAAAAATTCAGTCCTGATAATATATTTCATGGCTTCCACAAGCTTATAGTTTCATATTCTCTGTAACCCTACCTACCTCTTAGACTCGAGTGCGATATTGATTGATGAATCTCTTCACAGGCTCAGTATGTTGTAAATTAAACCTGACCCTGTTTTGATCATTGTAACTGACCTGAAGTATGAAGTACGATTTTGAAATAAAAAGTGTTGCTTACTGATTTATCAGATTTGAGGAACAGATTAAAAGTATAAGCTAGATGATTCTCCTGTTACTATTACTAACGTAGCACAAGAACAATTTCCCCTGTGCTTAACATAAAACAGAAAGAAACATGTTTTTGTGCATTTGTGGGTAAAGGCATCTCCCCAAGACTCATAGTTTCTCTGTAGCTTTTCCTAGCTTCCATAAAGTTACCAAAAGATAAACTCTCTTAAAGGGACAATATATTTCCTTTTATAACTTTCATTTCCTTAGAGTTGCTGATTTATTTTTATTTTTATTTTTTTTTTGGTACATTTTGGAGTGGGAAGGAGACCGGGTTTGACAGCTTCCTACAAACAGGAAGCTGGCAGTGATCCTCAGGACTGGAACCAGGGCATGAAGATGCAATTGATGGCTCACCCACATCTGATAGATTTAATAGGGATCATTTGATTCTTTCATACTTTTTAAATGATTATTCTTTCCAAAAGGAAACATCTATACAGGTTCAGCTTTATAACATTTAAAATCACTCTTTTTTTTTCCTACCTTGTCTTTGTGAGTCTTATCTGTACTCTTGTCTCCTCAGTTCTCTTAAGAATTATAATTGCTGTGATTATCGCTGCTATGAGAATAATTAGCCATAGCTTTTTGACACTCTAAATTGGGAATACAGAATCTTCAAGCAGCGGAGACTGAACAGCTAAACCTTTCCACTTTGAAACCAAAATGGGCGCTGCCAATTGGATTCAGGTGCAATGATTCTGAGTCTTTTGCAGTTTTTACTTAATAAGGTAGAGGGAAGAGATAAGGCGGTTCACATTTCCACATGAGATACTGAACAGAAATATCCTTAATGGCTAATTGCCTATTCTGACCAATAAATAAAAAGAAGTGAGAGATCAGTATATTGAGAACCAGATTTTTCCTCATTGACTTACTCCATTGCCTCGGAAAATGACTGCAAATGTTTTAAAAATTCGGAGAGGAAGCTATAATCGTGATAGCAGACTTAAACAGTCACATTACCCATTCTCTCTTCTGCCAGTAGAATATTCTAATCTTTGAATGAAATGGGATTTTTGTTCTGAGTATAGATAACTTGAGGAAATACCTAGAGGGGATAGCACATTCATTTACATAATCATAAGGTTATATTTTATGTTTATTTTGATAATCTAGTGTAGTCAGTTTTACTTTTCCTAACATGTATATAGCTCTTTTATCTGAATCCAAGAATGATTCAGGAACACTGCAAAAATAATCAAACAATGAAGAAAATATAAAGAGGAAAATAGAACTTATCTGAAATTCTTCCTTCCAGAGATTACTGAAATTTGCACTATGGATAATATTCTTCCCCATAAATGGGTCATGCTATACATGATTTATAAACCATTTTTACTTTCAAGAATGAGTGGCAGTTAATATGTACTGTATAGTCACTAAAAATAGCATGTTTATTTCATCATAATAATAAACCATAATTTATTTAGCCAATTTTCTATTGCTGGATACCAAATGTTTGGCCTTATAAACAATCCTTGAGAGAACATATTCAGAACACATTGAATTGTTTGGGAAATTTTCTGATTATCCTCTTCCAGTGCAATCATAGACTTACAGGGCTACATAGTAGTTTATAGAAGACCTAATCCAACAAAAGTTCAAGAGTTTAAAATATTTGTTCAAGGTTATGAACTTAATTCATGACAGAACCAAAATAATCTATTTACTTAACACAGAAGGCGAACGCAGCTTCATGACAAATGATGTGATGAACAAAAATGTACATTTCAAGACAAGAACACCAAATGTGCCATTTGGAACCCATCAAGGCTGTAGCATATAAACTGTAGGCCATGTAAAAGGTGCTTAATAAGTATGTAGTTATTATATTTAAAAAATCCCTCGATACCAGAACTTTTACAACAGCATCTTCAGTCCTGCTCAGTCTCTCATTATGACCATCCATCTTGCTAATAGTTAATGAGTTTAAGAACCAAAGCTCTTTATGGCATACCTCATATAATCCTTTTTTTTTTTTTCCTTTGCAACTCCTGCTGAACTTAAAACGATGTCAGACACAAAACTGCCATACCTCGTTGGTAGAATAATGAATGGGTAAAGAGTTTAGATATCATTCCATAGAGAACTGGAAGCTGTTAACTTTATTGAATAGATTGTTAATAAATTAGAACTAGTGTGCCTTTAGAAGTTATAAATAGGATGATTTACAAGGTAAACCTGGAAGCGATCTTGGATGTGGCTAAATGGCTACAGGACTGGTGAGAAAAGGCCAGCTCAGAACGATAGGTGAGGAACAACTGAAAGGACCAGAGCTTTGGTCCAGTCTGCCAGGACTCACCGGGGAGTTAAGGAGAAGGAAGTCTGAAACAGTGCTACAGCAATGAGTCTTGAGTTTTTGCTCTTATAAATTATGAAAACTGAACATGGGAAGAGCTTAGGTAAAAACATATGTTTTCATTTTAGATTCATGGAATATTATTCCATTCTTGCTTAGTAACTAATTCAACCCATTCATTGGGCAAAGGATGCCCTTACTTAGGCTGATGGACCTAGAATGCCAGCTTCACAAGTGTATGGACAAAAATCATATTTTCTGGAATTCTAAGACTTTAGAGACCATCCAAAATAGACAAAAGCACTTGACAAGCATATAAATAATACATATTTAGACTACTGGCTGCTTAATAAATTTTATCAATCTCTCTGCTTAATAATTTATATTATTTTAGTGATGAAATATAGATTGCTCACCAATCTATATTTTTTGGATTTATATGTTTAGAATTATAAACATTAAAATATATGTTTAGAATTGCATTGGGCATATTAAGGACTCAATATGCTATAACTATGTATAAATCCATTCAATAAAACATTTATTGAACACCTGTAAGTGAGCACATATAAGTGCCCAGTATACAATAGCTACTTCTGAATTAAGCATTCTCCTTTTAAAAAAAGTCCTCTCTTTCCTCTTTCCTCCTTCTTTCCTTCGACTTGGATGTGATTTTTGACTTGAACTGTTCACCTTCCGGGGTTCGCACCCTCTTCTTTACCTGGCTGGACTGCTCTTCCCTGGACGTTTATAGAAATACCCCTGCCCATCCTTCCAAGTCTCTGCTTAATTGTCATTGTCATGGAGACTGCCTCTCTAAACACCTCTTCCACCATAACCTAGCACTCCAAGTCCCTTGTTTTCGCTTAGATTTTACTGTCCTAACATTTTCACCACCTGACTTATTGCATATATTTTTACTTATTTATTTTGTTTATGGCCCCCACCCCCTTCCCACATAGGGAGCATGGATTCTGTCTACTGTAATTGATGTCGTTGGCCTGGCACCCACCATCCAAACACTCAATAATTATCTGTCGAATGAATGAATAAAGGAGAAGAAAAAGAATGATAACCATTGATTAACTGTTGTGGTGTGTCAGACGGTATGCTACACACTGTACACCTGTTTCACTCAGGATAACCCCATAATAAAGACTTTATTATGGCCACTTTAAAATTTGGAGAAATGAGTTATACCTCCCTAAAACATGGGGAGAGTTCCTCTTTGTCTCTACTGAGGAGGCGGAAATAAATGCCCATAGAGAACAAGTTCTTAGTAGAAATTCAAACACTGAGAACTCTACAATTTGTATGGGTTTGATTTCAATGCAAAGAGATCTGTGCCACAGTCCCTTGGGATGCTTTTGTGTTGAAGCCCACACAGGCTCTGCTAATGTGATTTGGCTTGAATTATGTACTTGTTAGTCAATTGGAACTTTTACATTTCATCTGGTGTTTTGCCATATAAATTACCCTGCCTTCACTGGACACAAGATTATGTACTAGCCTGACTGCCCTTTTAAATTAAACATTACAAAATCAATGAGGTATCATTAGGGTATACTTCCTGAATGAAAAAAAAAATCCTAAGCAAAAGGCTTTTATAGTTCTTTATGGGTTAGGGCTGGGTTGGGGACTTAATCTTTGGACCTACCAGATTGCATGGGCTGTGTTTTTATTGCTCCCTACACTGTTTTCATATATTGATGAATCACCCCAGAATGGCAAATAGTGGGTCTGATATGAATATCCCAGTTTTTCCTATTGCTACAAAAACATCCATTAAAATATGTCAAACCAATCAATGATAGGGAAGTTAAGCAAGGGTGGGAGGTTATGAGAACGGAAAAAAAAAGAAAACCCAGATCTGTTTTACAACTGAAATCTAGAAAAATTATAGACATAGTATGCTTCTTTTGCAAATTACATGCACGCTGAATTAGAGTCTCTTTGTCCATGTGGAAGTGACACAAGGCAGATGTCCCTCTATAGGGTTTGGATATTTGACTCTATAATGTTGGAAGAAAGATCTCTGGTTAAAACAACTATCTATGCAATTCCATTCTAATGAAAAGACCCTCATGGGGCATATTGTGTCGTTCAACAGGTCTGACCTTTGGAATTCTTTATATGGTTGAAGAAGTATTGGGTTAGAAGTCAGTGGTATAATTGAGACTGTGACCTAATTTCCTTACAGTGTGTCCTTGACATACATATGTACACTACACACATGTACATGTATACATATACATGTACATATGTACATACGTATGTATGCATCTACTGTGAATGGGGAGCTATATGCTATAATTTGAATCTAAAACATTGTACACTAAAATACATTTATTTTTCTTGATTCTGAAACTAAGAATTAATTCTCTCAATTGTTAATTCACACATCATATGATCACTCCCAAGGATTGTGGGCCAGGTGGGTAGAGGAGAGAGATCGTGATACAAAAGAAATGTGGGAAGTAAGTCAAGAGGTTTTTTTAGTAGCAAAACCCTGTAAATGCCCAGAAAGCAAATAATTTTTATTTTATTTTGATATAATTTACAAGTAATTACCAATACCAACAAAGAAACTACAACCAATTTTGGCTAAAATACATCATGAATGAATGCTAAAAAGAAGTCCTACACTAAGAGATGCAAAGTTACGCAAGTGTTGGACAGGATCACATCTGCATGTGGACAGTCTACCAGACACCAGTGTGGTAGAGAGCCCAGGGCCAAGGTTTCAGAATTAGTGGAGTTGTAGCCACGTACCAGAAGTCTTATGTGTTTTTATATTCCATGCAAGTTTTTCATGGTTGCATAAATAAAACTATGCATTTCACATAGGTGGCGAAAATATGAATCCATCCACTAAAAAAAAAAAAAAACCAAAAAACCAAAAACCCTGAATTTTTCTACTTGAAATTCTGCCTACAACTACACACTATGTAATTTCTGGATTCACTCTCTTTGACTCTAAAATGAAGGTAATCTCTCAAGACCCTTCCAACTTTCACATTCTTTGATCCAATAATTCTGTTTCAGTGCACTTGGTCGAGATGAGAGGCAAACTGTAAGAAACATTATCTGGGAGGGGAAATTATGTGGAAGAAAGAAAATGCAGACATCCCAGGAAGAATAACTTGCAGAATGTGGGGTTAAGGATGAATAACCATATTAAATATTTCCTGAATCCAACCGTATTCATCTCTGCCCACTCATACTATGTCCCCAGAACAGATTAATAACAGGTATTAACACTTCCCAGAAAAAGTACTAGAATCTGTGGAGACTTTTTTACGGTCCCAGTGTTTGCAGTGGGTGCTAATTGCATTGAATAGGCCATGCAGTGATGCTAGATGTCCTCGAAGATATGGTTTCCCACATCACACAAAACCTTCTCAGGCTCCTTAGATATTTCTCTAGATGAAAAGCCCATTTATAATTGAGACCCTAACTCTATTTACATATAAATACTACATTACTATATGCTTTTCATGCACATTAAAGTTTACAAGAAAACAACTCACATGTAAACTGAGGAAAAAAATGTATTTATTCCCTTTGGAACTTGATCAAGAATCATTCTCCACTTGCAGAAAAGTGTGCCAGTTATGACAATTACATTCATGGCACAGAAGTAACTGAAATAATATACCTGGGTTTGCTTGCACGAGTCTCCCACATTCCTGGTTATTCCACACACAAATGCAAGCAACCGGAAAACTCCCTGTATCTTCTACAGAAGTCAGCCCAAGCATTTACATGTGGAAACACATGTTATTTTATTATTTCTCTCAGTTGCTACTTTATACGATAGTTACATATTAATTTTAAGGGGGGCATGGTGGGTTCTCTCATGGATGATTCTCCCTTCAGGATGGTGAACAGGGATTACAAAAGAGTCCTTATAAAGAAGGGGGTGCTGGGAAAAATAAGGTAGAGAATCACCATTCTGGAATATTCTCTTTCTATCTGCCTTTCACAGTATTTTCCTTTTATTATTTCTTCCAACTTCCAGGACAAATGTAAATGATTACACTTAGAAATCCTGGTATCATCTAGAGATGCCAAGTCCACATGTATAAATCTAAAGGCAGGATCCTTTAATCCACTGTAGCTGTAATTTGCCTGTTTCTTTCATTCTGATCTAGACTGAGACTCTTTGGTACCTCTTTGCTTTGTCCCTTTTCCCCTTTGATTTCCATCCCTCAGCACCTCATAGGGGTTGTGGTTGAGACCCTCTGTGTGTCCTGTCTTTTGCTCTAGTAAACATGGTACTGATGATGATGGAGCTCTGGCTGGGAATCCTTAAGGACAGAAGGAATAGTCCATTAGGGACTGTAGAGCTGCTCATGCTAAAAGGACATCACAGAAACTGGTCTTATAGCCATATAGCAATAAAGAAGCAACGTTGCCATAACTCCCAGTTTCCGGGTCCCCAAATCACACAGATGTCTTGGATATGCATGGGACCCTTAGACTAGACTAGACAAATGTCTCTGTTTCTGTTCTTCTTTTGGCCCACCTTCCCACTGTATCACAGCATTTTATTCTGTATCACAGCCATTCCTGGGGCTCTGGGTGCCTGACCCATCCTCTCTCATGCCTCTCTCTTGAACTTAGAGTTTAACCCCTTTTACGTAAAACGAAAAATTGTGGTACAGCTGACATCAGTGCCAACTGAGAGGCTAAACCAGTTTTCTCAAAATGTGCTCTTATCATGCCATCTGCTCTGAGTGATAACCCTCAACTTTCATTTCTTATAAAACTATTTTTGGCCTGGTTTCTGAGGCTATCAGTAATCTCGTGCTTGTATATCTAACTGACCTATCATTTACTTCTCATTCCATCTTATTCTTACTTCTTTTCACTTGCTACAATTATTTCTAGTTCCAAGTTTCTGACCTCATACAGTTTTTTCCTCAATGCATGCCCTTGATTCTCTCCATCTACCCTTAAAGTACTTTTACTAAGGGCCGGGCTTGAGTCACACCTGCCTTCTGCAGTTTCCCCTGGCTGAGTAGTGAGCACACTGATTTCCCCTTTCTCCACAAATCCCTTTGGCATTTACTGAAATTGTTACTTGAACTACTATATTAACTACTTCTTCTATCTGAGGCTTAATTAATGCACTTAGTGCTGGAAGGCCTTATACTTTTTTTGTATGCTCTCTTAGTTGGCACAGAGCTGGTATTCAGTTAGTTAACTGAATAAACTGAGTTGAATAAATCAGTTGAATAAATAAGTCATTGCTAAAATGAATAATTTTTAAAAGGCTGGGAACCAGAAAAATGAACTCAATCTTTGGTGAAATTAGGAATTATTTCTAAAAACAAAGCATAATACATGAAATGGATAGGGATGAAAAACTGAGAAATGACTTATCAAACAGAAAGTAGTTTATATTTTTGATGCTTGGAGAGATTTAATAGAAAGAATGAGGGGTTCAAAATGTTTGAAAGTCTAGGGAAGTAAAGGTCAGGGAAATCCATTACTAGCTTTAAGGAAATCAGAGAATTGCAACAATTAAGAAAAACAAGCACTGAAGTGCTTGATTGAAATGAATGCCAGGAAACCACTGACTAACCTTTCTATCTTTCATATGCAAAACACAGGTATCTGCTGTGTCTACTTCTGTTTTCTTCTACTACCAAAACTTGAACAGTGGCTCTTAGTGGTAGAATCTAAATTAGACTATGGCTACTACAAAATTCTGGAGCATGCAGCTTCCAGCCAGCTTGCAGTCTCTGGTAGCAGGGGAGAATATGTGGAGGGAATGGACATGAATATTGGTTTCTTGTGTGTGTGTGTGTGTGTGTGTGTGTGTGTATGTGCACGCGTCACAGTAGTCAACCCTGAGCATCTGCAGGTAGAGAATTCCGAAGAAGAAAAAACAAAACTGCCTTCCTGGAAGCCAGTCAGAGATGTTCAGAAAATTGAAAAATCGAAATGTAATAGAGTGAATTTGGAAGCTGAAGAGCAGGAAATGAAAGTCTGTATAAGTAGAAAGGCAAAAATGAGACAATAATTTACTACAGGAAAAAATCATAAATATGGGGCACCAGGGTGGGTCAGTTGGTTAAATCTGACGTCATCTGGGGTCCTGATGCCAGAGTCCTGGGATCTAGCCCCATGTCAGGATCCACGCTCAGCCGGGCATCTGCTTCTCCTTCTGCCCCTCCCTCCACTTCTGCTCTCTTGCTTGGGTGTTCTCTAATGAATAAATAAGATCTTTAAAAATAAATTATAAACATTACAAAAAATAAATTAAAAATATACTACAAAATTTAAAAAAATAAGTTATAAATTATATAAGAAGAAATCAGGGATGTATGACAAAATATCCATCCATAAAAAGAGGAAGTAATTTGATATTTACTAACTAGTGAATATGTCATATCCAAATACTGATTACTTAGAAATTTGACAGTTTATTTTTTTCACAAAGGTAACTGATAAAGAGTATGTATGTAGGGATTAGAAAGATGGGATAAGAAGGTGGAAACAACAGACTAATTTTTTTTTCAGTATGATCTTTTGCTGTTAAATGGCATTTTAGCTTTTATTTAATGTTACACTAGTAAGTAATACTTTGACAAAATAAAAGTAAATATGATTTTATTTAAATTTTGGAAGTTTAAGAGGCAAAGAATCAGGAAAACATTACTTGAAGACATGTCAGTAAATAGAAAACACCCTGACAGGAAGGTGTAAGGACAAGCCCATGTGTCTGCAGACGGCAGGTTTTCTAGACTTACCCTTTCTGAAATCTAATTACTCAGTGAAGTCAGAACTTCACTGAGAGTCAGATAATGAGGAGTAGGGTCAATTCATTATTTGCAGTAGAATTTTAGTTTAGAAATCTCATGTTCTATAACCATTATGGAGCAATTCTGTAGTAAGATTTTCCAAACCATCCACACTCCAGCAAACAGTGAATGTTGTCATTTTTTTTGGTCCTAAATCATTATTCATTTATAGAAAGATAGCATTTTATTCCAAGATAAGATATATACTCTTCCATGTTCAATATTGAAAAGTTACAGCCAAAAGGAATACTTCATCTAGCGTGTGGGGTAATTCATCTTACAAGAAAAAAAAAAGTCTATATATTTATTCAGTGTCAGTTAGCTATAATCCTTCAGTGGTTTTCCAGTGCTCTGGGGTAGAGGTTCTCACCCAGAATGACCTCAGAGTTCTAGCAAGTCTGGCCTCTACCTTCCTTGGCTGTTTCACGTGACTCTGTCTTTCCTTCAAAAGCAGCAATGCTCTTTTTCACCGGAAGGGCTTTTGCTTGTAGTATTTCTTATTCTGAATTACTGTTTCTCTTCTTTGCCTAATTAATTTTTACATATATATTTTTACAAGATTTATTTATTTGAGAGAGAAAGAGAATAAGCATGAGCAGGGTGAGGGGCAGAGGAAGGAGAGGCTCCTCCACCAGACTCCCTGCTGAGCAAGGAGCCCAATGCGGGGCTTGATCCCAGGACCCTGAGATCATGACCTGAGCTGAAATCAAGAGCTGAATGCTTAACCAACTGAGCCTCCCAGGGACCCCTACCCATCCCTTAAAAAAAAAAAATCGAAATCAGTTTTAACATTGTTTTCAGGGATGACTCTCCTGGCCAAATTCCCCATCCCACACCAGACCAGACCAGGCCTCCTGATGTTTCTAGAACACTGTCTTTTTTCTTCAAAGCACCTGACAGAACTTATCATAATACATTTCTATCAGTATTTGACTGATATCTTCCAGGCCAACCCACTACAATACACTGCTAAGACTGTATCTGCTTTGTTCCACCATTGTATCCATAGAATCTAGCACAACAGGTGGCATATAGTAGGTATTCAATAATATTTTTAAAAATGAATGAATAAAGAAAATTTAGTTTTAAGGTTGAAGACTGTTGAATAAGATATGCCTGAGCAAAGAAGTCTAATAATTATTTCATTATTTGAAAGGTATTATTATTTCTAAGATATGTATTTGATTTAAAAAGAAAAGACTCATAGAGCGGTAACATTCAAAAGAAATCACTCAGTTCTTTTTCTTTTCTTATAAGGGATAATATCTGATCTTCATATTCAAGACACAAAAATAAGCACTTGAAACAGTCAAAGTACTTGTTAGTAACATAGTTAGCTTCCTTTATTTGCTCTAGTTTATACCAAATTTCAAGAATGTAATGATGGGATTTCAATTAAGGCACTCTGAAAAATATATAATAGAAAATAAAGGGACGCCTGGGTGGCTCAGTTGGTTAAGCAGCTGCCTTCGGCTCAGGTCATGATCCCAGCGTCCTGGGATCGAGTCCCACATCAGGCTCCTTGCTTGGCAGGGAGCCTGCTTCTCCCTCTGCCTCTGCCTGCCACTCTGCCGGTGCTCGCTCGCTCGCTCTCTCTGACAAATAAATAAATAAAATCTTAAAAAAAAAAATAAAAGTAAATTATTTTACTAAAATCTCAGTGCAAAGTTGCAATTGATGGTGGATATTTAAATGACACTTCTCATAAAAATAATCCCAAAGTCTCTTAGACGTTGATTCCAGAAAATGCACGGCCATTTGTCAAACACTGTGGTTTGAAAATGACTCTGAAACAGAATGGGTTCATGACATTGGTGCATAGTGTACTTAACGATCATTATTATGAGCTTTTAACATTATTAAGTTTTATTTTCTTACAATGATACACTATTAAATACTTAGAGCAAGAAAGGCAAAGGGAGAAAGATGACAGGAAAACTTTATGAGGGCGCCTGGGTGGTGCAGTGGGTTAAAGCCTCTGCCTTTGGCTCAGGTCATGATCCCGGGATATTGTGATCGAGCCCCACGTCAGGCTCTCTGCTCAGAGGGGAGCCTGCCCCCCACCATCCCGCCCATCTACCTCTCTGCCAACTTGTGATCTCTCTCTCTCTCTCTGTCAAATAAATAAATAAAATCTTTAAAAAGAAAAAAAAAAAAAAAGGAAACTTTAGGAAGAAATGTATCTTGATATTTAATTTATTCATCCATTTATTTATTATTTTTTTTTAAATGCTGACTGTATGCCAGGGAATATCTGAATCCCTGGTTGTTTTTTCTTTTTTCCAGCCTACCAGATTAAAGTACTCATTTTATCATCACCTTCTGCTACTTAACTGAGAGCATATTGTGTAATTAATAAGAAACAACTTTTTTAATAGAAAAGCCTTAGTTCAAATGGCAACTGTAAACATTTATTTGGCCAATATACTGATTCTACCCAAATTTAGTTTTCTTATTAGTACAATAGTGCTAAGATTATCTACTTCATGGGTATCTTTTGTGGAGATTAAATAATACATTAAAAGTGTCAGACTCATAGTAAGGGGAAAGTTTGGAAAAACCCTGAGATTAAAGTGATGCTTTAAATGTGGAAGGTTAGAAGTAAGAATCACCTAACCTCCTCTAGTCTCTTGAGTGGTATAATCCTATAACCTCTTTTTTCAGTGTTTAAATTTAAAGATTTCTTCAGAGGGTCAGATATAATAACTATGACATTTCTTAATTAATTGCCATTTAAATCCAATAATAAAGCCGAGAACATCTGCATTTTTGTTCTATAAGCAGTACCTTATTTTAATGAATAATACACATTGCACCCAAGGTTTCTTGATTTTCTTGAATGCTGTTTTGAAAGCAGTTTCAAAGCTGTGGTCAATAGCAGAAGAAATGGGTTGTCACCAGCTGTGTTCAATACCCACAGGCCATTAAAATTCTCCTGATAAAATTCTCCTTTGGTGTATAAGGTAATACATTTGTCAGACTGACGGATATAGATATAATTTATAGATTTCTAAGGAAGCAAACATGGAACATGCATAAATATAGATCTCTGCAAAAAGAAGACAATACAAGAACCAGTAAGCATATACATTTCCAATAGACTCTTGTAATACTCTGATGTGTTCTTGACCACGTTTAATTTGACAAAAGCTTTTAGCTTTTAGAGTTAATGTTTCCCATTGACTTCTAAAATTAACATCAACTTAGAGGGAGACAAAGACATAATAAATAGCATCTGTTTCACAAAGCTGTTTAGCGGACAAAAAACTTGAAGAAAAAAAAAACCCATAAAATGAGATGATATAAATGTACTAGCACACACACATGCACACATATACACACACCAATTTTAAGGCTAGTTAAATCCACAAGTCTGTTTCAGCTCAGCTACAATTCAAGAGGGAAACATTTTACATTTGTCATTTGTCAAAGTTTATTTTAGTACCTGATAATTGTCTGGGTGTAAATGTGTAAATGCGGTTGTGAGATAACCAGTCAAATCAATTAAAAAACTGATAGCTGGCTGGAGAGAAAGAGGACCCTGAGAAACAGTCAGGATATATTTGCATGGAAAGAGCAGAGTGCAAATGAGGCATGTATCTCGATAATAATTTGAGTAAAAATCATATTTGAACTTTTTTCATTATCTTGAAATATCAGATCAGAATATCAGTGGGAATTTTAAGGCCTCAGTTATCTGAATAATTGCTTTGTTTTTGTGGTTTTTTTTTTCATTGTGTGTGTACGTGTGAGACATGCACATACAAGAATGTAAAACTATTCTTTGCACCATCAGTTAAAAAAAGAAAAGTATAGGGAAGCATCTAGAGTCAATCCTTTCCACTTTTATTATGTTAGAATGAAAATCTACTAGGTATGGCTTATCATCATCATCTATCATTATAACTCAGCACCATTGTCCCAATATTGCCCTAAATAATACCATGAAAGAAAAAAAAAAGAAAAAAAAAAAAAGGAAAAGGAAGGAAGGAAGGAAGAAGGGAAAATAATGGATCAGTGATGCTGACTTGGTTGGAAGGAGAGCTGCTTGGCAATCGAATTACTCTTAAAAGTTCATTGTTACTCTGAATTAACATAATATCTATTAAATGGAACATGTTTAGGGTTTTTTTTATATTTTAATTATTGGGAGATACTTCTGGATATTGACTTTCTGATGGCTGAGTTCTTCTCTATCTGTACTGTATACACAAGTCCAATGATAATGTGAGTATTGACAAAGAAGTTTAATAATTGAACATAAAGCTTGGGAATTACTTCATATAGACTCAGGTATAACTTAAAAATATATTACAGTTGTTATGGCAAAGAAAATTACATGTGAGTGTTATGCCCCAAGAATGGATCTGTGATTAAAGGAGCGAGACTGATATAAAGCGAAGGTCAAGCAAAGCTTTATTTTGCGCCAAGCATGAAGAATCTAACTGAACGTTCGGGGACGCACCTCTTACAAGAGAGGGCGATCCTTCTCTGTTTCACAGACTAGCTTTTAAGGGCAAAGACCATGCGGTGGGGCCTGGCTACGCACAGGTGACCAATGAGATTGTAACACACACAGGAAACTCCACAGTGATGCTAGGTGACCAAATGAATTACAATTTACCTTAGTAGACATTTGAATTGGCCTATCACACCTTGGTTAGGAATGTCACCAAAAGGCTCCCAAAGGGCGGGGCCCATACTCTTGGTAACTAGGGAGACAGTATGCATCCCCCCACTGATCGGATGTCTCCACCTGGCCTGACCCACCCTTGTATTTGGGCTTTGTTACCTGAGGCTGGTTTCCAAGACTTGCTTTTAAGTAAATCCCCTGGGGGAAGGGGAGCAGGGAAGCCTCTGGCTAAAATATAAAAATATAAAATAGGTCCTTACAGTGAGGTAATAAAATTTTGCAAGGAAGGCAAGTTTATTGATTACAGAGTGTGAAAGATCCAGGAAAGGGTCTCAGAAATCTTTAGTTTGTCTTGAGAGAGGAATTCATCAAAACTGTCCCACCCAAAGAAAGAGCAAGTAACATGTCCTTCAGTTTAAACCCCTAGCACTTCACAATCCTACTGAAAAGTTATTTTTCCAAAATCCTTTATGTAAAAAGAGAAAAAACAAGTGGTTGGATTTTTTTTTTTTTGCTTTAAATAATTATTTTAACGTACATGTAAAGTGCTCATTTAAAAAAGAATATGTGACAGAATTGTGGCTGCAACATTTAAACGTAAAGTATATTCAGATGATGCATTTTTAGAATTTCAGTATTTTTTCCTTACATCAGTATTCAAACTCAACAAAACCTTAATCAAAACAATTAGCATGGAATGTTAGAAACACAACACAAATTGGCCTTAAAATTAGTGAGACATTTTGTTTCCAACCCAGATGGAGTCACAAGTCAGAATTTACCTTTGTGCTAGAGACTAAGAAAAAGAAAAGACAAAATGTAAGAAAAAATGATTTTAAAGAAACTGGACATCAGGCAAGAGAAGACAATGATTCCTGAGAACAAGAAACAAATGAGATGCTCTTGCATTTCTCCGGTTTATGGCCAAGTGAGAATTTCCAGGCCACGGCATTCGATGGGAATTATGGCAATGCCCAGTGATCTCTTTGAGATGAGATGAAACTAAAATTCTGATTAGGAAAGACACCTAAAATTTACAGAGTGAGAGAGCTGTACACAGAGAGGAAGCTCTGAAGGTCTGCAGAGGATCCACTCAGTTCTTAAGCTAAATACTGATCAGTGAGTGAATGGATGTGAGCATATGAACTGTGGCGCTGTGGCGGGTGGGGGGGATGGATAAGTACCATTAAAAGGATGAGAAGGAAAAATCCCTAGGGCTCAAACATGGCTAATGATGATTCATTCCTCTTCCTACCAGCCAGAGTGAGAAACCTCATAGTTCACAGGGTGTCCATGGAATATTCAGAAAAACTTTGCCTCAGTAGTGGGACAACGTTAACCCCAGGTGAGCACTGCTCTGGTCCCCCATACCAAACATGAAAAAGCAAGACCTGAAAGGATCCATTTATTAGCAACTTAAATGAATCACATCTGGATCCCACAGATCAAGAACATTTATAGGAATGAAAAAATACCCAGTATATAATGAGTAAAATCTAATAAAAAAAAATTACTAGACATGCAAAAAAGGTGAACCAATTCAGAAATGATACAGATAACAGATTTAGTAGATAAGAATATAAAAAATAAGTATTATAACCCAATTTAATATGGTCAAACACCTAGGAGAATGAGAATGTTACATAGAGGTATGGACAATGGGGGAAAGATTCAAATTTGACTTCTAGAGATGAAAATTACAATGTCAGAAATGAAAAATATGCAGGAGGAGTTAACACTACATTATACATTACAGTGGATAAGATTAAATGCATAACAATAAAAACTAAGAAACAGAAAAAAGACAAACAAAACAAAACAAAACAAAACCAACCCAGAACATCATGATTTGTGAAACAACCTCAAGCAGTTTAATAAAATCTGTGAAGGAAAATGGGTCCCAAGAAAAATATTTTAAGAAGTAATGCCCCAGAGGCACCTGGGTCGGTTAAGTGGTTGCCTTTGGTTCTGGGCACAATCCAGGGTCCTGGGATCAAGTCCCTTGTCTCCCTCTCCCTCTGCCTGCCATTCTCCCTGCTTATGTTTGCTTGCTCTCTCTCTCAGTTAAATAAATAAATAAAATGTTAAAAAAAAAAAAAAAAAGAAAGAAAGAAAGAAAAAAGAAAAAAAGAAGTAATGCCCCCTGGAGTACCTGGATGGCTCAGTCGGTTAAGTGACCAATTCTTGATTTCAGCTCAGGTCATGATCTCAGGATTGGCACATCAGGCTTAGCAGTGAGTCTGCTTAAGAGTCTCTCCCTCAGAGCGCCTGGGTGGCTCAGTGGGTTAAAACCTCTGCCTTTGGCTCAGGTCATGATCCCAGAGTCCTGGGATCGAACCCCACACTGGGCTCTCTGTCAGCAGGGAGCCTGCTTCCTCCTCTCTCTCTGCCTGCCCCTCTGCCTACTTGTGATCTCTGTCGGTCAAATAAATAAATAAATAAATAAATAAAAGAGTCTCTCCCTCTCCACCTCCATGTCTCCCACCCCCACACTCTTTCTCTTAAAAAATAAATAAATCTTAAAAAAGTCCCAAATTTCCAAATTTAATAAAAACAATCGTCCCACAGACTCAAAAACTCAATGATCCAATAAATAAATATCAGAATAGTAACAGATTTCTCATTAGAAACAACACATGTCAATCTACATTGGGACAACAAATGCAAAGTACTGAAATGACTAAAGCAAAAACAAAATAGCTTAGATTTTTAAATGCAATCAGAATATCTCTTATTTTTTTTAAGCTTTTATTTATTTAATTGAGAGAGAGATCACAAGTAGGAAGCGCAGCAGGCAGAGAGAGAGAGAGAAGGAAGCAGAGCAGGGAGCCCGATGTGGGGCTCGATCCCAGGACCCTGAGATCATGACCCAAGCTGAGGGCAGAGGCTTAACCCATTGAGCCACCTAGGTGCCCTCAGAATATCTTTTAGAAATAAAAGCAAAATGGGTCTCAGGGTCCTGGGATCAAGCCATGCATTAGGTTCCCTTCTCAGTGGGGAGTCTCTTTCTCCTTCTCCCTCTGCCCCTGCCCCCATTCGTGCACTCTCTCTCTCAAATAAATAAATAAAATCTTTCAAAAAAGAAATAAAAGCAAGATAAGTGTCTTAGACATAGAAGAGTTGAAATAATTCAACACCAATAGGGGTACACTGTATGAAAGGCTAAAAGCAGAAGGAAATGGTTAAGATGAAAATACACTTCTATACAAAGGAATGAAGAGCAGCAAAATTAACAATTACATTGGTAAGTCTACAAGGCTATATTTATGATTATTTAATCTCTTTAAAAGAGAATGGACCGGGGCACCTGGGTGGCTCAGTGGGTTAAAGCCTCTGCCTTCGGCTTGGGTCGTGATCCCAGGGTCCTGGGATCCAGCCCTGTGTCTGGCTCTCTGCTTGGCGGGGAGCCTGCCTCCCTTCCTTTCTCTTTGCCTTCCTCTCTGTTTGCTTGTGATCTCTGTCAAATAAATAAATCTTTAAAAAAAAAAAAAAAGAGAATGGACCAAAAGAATGAGAAGAGAAGCTACAGACTAAAAAATTTTAAAAAATAAATAAAAAATGGGAAAAAAAGATTTAAACAGTTCTTCATCTTTGAACATAAAGAGATGACAAATAACCATATGAAAAGATCCATATTACATATCATAAGGAGTTTTAATTTAAAACAACAATGAAATACTACTATACACCTATTAGAATGGCTAAAATTTGAAACACTGACAATACCAAATTCTGGCAAGGACGCAGAGCAACAGGAACTTGCATTCATTGCTGCTGAAACTGCAAAAGTGCAGAACTGTACAACCACTTTGTACTGGCTATTTCTTACAAAATTAAACGTACTCTTACCATGCAATGTAGCAATCACTCTCCTTGGTATTTACGCAAATGCACTGAAAATTTATGTCCACAGAAAACCCTGTATGTGGATGTTTATAGCTGCTTTATTTATAATGGCCAAAATTTGGAAACAACCAAAATGTCCTTCAGTAACTAAAGGGATATATGAACTGTGGTTTATTCAGACAACTGAATATTATTCATTACTGAAAAGAAATGAGCTATCAAACTATGTTAAGACATGAAGGAAACTTAAATGCATATTTCTAGGTAAAAGAATCCAATCTGAAAAGGCTATGTATTATATGATCTTGACTGTATGATATTCTGAAAAAGACAAAATGATGGAGACAATAAAAAAATCAGTGGGATCCTGGGGGTAACTGGGAGGGAAGGTGAACAGGCAGAATACAGAAGATTTTGGAACAGTGGAAATATTATGTATGATACTGCAGTGGTGGATGCCTGTCATCATACATTTATCAAAACCCACAGAATATACAAAAACTATAGGATGTACAATCCTAAGGTAAACTATAAACTATGGATGATAATAATGTGTCACTGTAGGTTCACTGATTGTAACAACCCCAATATCCTCTGGTACAGGATGTTGATAGTGGGGGAAGCTATCTACATAGGTGCAGAGAAAAGGGGTCTATGGGAATCCTCTCAACTCTCTGATGGATTCTACCATGCATTTAAAACTTCTCTAAAAAACAAAGTCTATTAACAATGAGAGAGAATAGATTGTTTAAGGCAAAAATAATAATTGCCTATTATGTAATATGTGTATGAGTAATTACATGGCGAGATTAGTTCAAAGAATGGAAGGATAAAAATAGAAGTATATGGTCATAGGATTATTATATGTGAAGTAATTATTCACTTAAATATAGAATTGATGAGTAAATGACATGTAATACAAATCCACTTTTGTAACTACTAAAACAGCATAACAAATAGTTATAGCCAATATAGGAACAGATTAAATAAAATGCAATTATCAGAAATACTCCATTGAAAATGAGGCCAAAAAAAAAGGGGGGGTTGTAGGAGTGCTGACAACGTTTACTCTACCATGCCCTCCATCTTGTCCATGCCCACACAATAATCGCCCTCAGGGCAATGCATTCCAGGCCCAGGAGGTTAATGTATGCCCTGACTGGAATGAGGGAAGATTTTCCCTCTGATTTTCCCTAAAGTTCCACTTTAGGTTAACTAGTAGGGATGATTAGGGGGCCAGATGCTGCCACTTTAGATAACTACCCTGTGACCTTACCACCATGCCCCTCACTCTATAAAAATTGGGGATTAGGGCTAGGACTGGCAGAGAATGACTGTGTACTGCATGGATCATCCATCTACCTGATCTCCCCATCAGTAAGTTATCCTGAATAAAAGTCTGGGAAAGTGGTATGGAATGGCTTGCTTCATTCTTTAGCCTTAAACTACCTTCTCAGCTTGAAGGAAACTTTACAGACCCTGCTCCATTTTTATAACAGAGGAGAAATGGGGGAAATGTAAAAAATCCAACCTTATCAATAATCATAATATCTGATATTGTCTATATATCCCTAATTAAAATGCAAAAATGATCATTTGCCTAAAAAAATAAGGCCCCAATAAAAACTGACCTAAATATAAAGACACATATAGGTTAAAAATTAAAGAATAGGAAAAAAATATACCAGTAGGAAAACACTAATGAAAAGAAAACTCTATTAATATAAGAAAAAGTAGATTTCAGAGTAAATAATATTACTGAGGATAGATATGACCATTTAATATGATAAAGGAGTTAATATATCTACAACATTCTAAATAATTATGAACCTGATCATAGAGCTTCATAAGTCATAAAGTAAAAATGGAAAAAAATCATGAGGAGAAATAGCCAAATCTACAACTATGCTGAGGAATTTTAATAACTGATTCTCAATTATTGATAAAATAAGTATACAAGACATAAGTAAGACTATAAAAGGCTTAAACAATACTCCACTAAATTGACCTAGTTGATGTTTTCAGAGTATTCTAACCCAAAACAACAGAATAAATGAATACAAGAATCTATGTACTTTTTCAAATGCATATGGAACATTTACTAAAAACAAAATAGTCCTGTCCATAAGAAAAGTCTCAGTAAACATAATCATACTGAAATCACATAAAATATGTTATCTATCTTAAGACCTAAAGAGATGGAAAAACATTCCATTCTCCTGGATTAGAAGAATAAAGATCGTTAAAAGTTAAAATGTTTATGCTGCCCAGAGCAATTTACACTTTCAATGCAATCCCTATCAAAATACCATTGACACTTCTCACAGAGCTGGAATAAACAATCCTAAAATTTGTATAGAACCAGAAAAGACCCCGAGTTGCCAGAGGAATGTTGAAAAAGAAACAAAGCTAGGGGTATCACAATGCCTGACTTTAAGCTATATTACAAAGTTGTAATCATCAAGACAGTATGGTGGGGCACCTGGGTGGCTCAGTGGGTTAAAGCCTCTGCTTTCAGCTCAGGTCATGATCCCAGGGTCCTGGGATGGAGCTCCGAGTAGTAAGGCTCTCTGCTCGGTGGGGAGCCTGCTTCCCCCTCTCTCTCTACCTGCCTCTCTGCCTACTTGTGATCGCTGTCGGTCAAATAAATAAATAAAATCTTAAAAAAAAAAAAAAAGACAGTATGGTATTTGCACAAAAACAGACACATAGATCAATGGAACAGAAAAGAGACCCCCAGAAATGGACCCTCAACTGTATGGTCAACTAGTCTTTGACGAAGCAGGAAAGAACATCCAATGGAAAAAAAAGCCTCTTCAAAAAATGGTGCTGGGAACCTGGACAGCCACAAGCAGAAGAATGAAGCTACACCATTCTCTTAACATCACACATAAAGATAAACTCAAAATGGATGAAAAAACCTCAATGTGGGACAGGAATTCATCAAAATCCTAGAGGAGAACAAAGGCAGTAACCTCTTTGACATTGGCCACGGCAACTTCTTTCAAGACACATCTCTAAAGGCAAGGGAACTTCTGGGATTTCATCAAGATAAAAAGCTTTTGCACAGAAAGGAAATAATTAACAAAACTAAGAGATAATTCATGGAATGGAAGATGATATTTGCAAATGATATTTCAGATAAAGGGCTGGTATCCAAGATCTATAAAGAACTTTTCAAATTCAACACCCCAAAACCAAATAATCCAGTCAAAAAATGGGCAGAAGAAATGAACAGACACTTCTTCAAAGAGGACATACAAATGGCTAATAGACATATGAAAAAAATGTTCATCATCATTAGCCATCAGGGAAATACAAATCAAAACCACAGTAAGATACCACCTTAAACCAGTTAGAATGACCAAAATTATCAAGACAGGAAACAAGTATTGGCAAGGTTCTGGAGTAAGAAAACCCTTTTACCCTGTGGGTGGGAATTCAAGCTGGTACAGCCATTTTGGAACAGTATGGAGGTTCCTCAAGACATTAAAAACAAAGCTACCCTACAACTCAGTGATTGCACAATAGGTATTTACTCTAAAGATACAGATGTAGTAAAAAGAAGGGGCATATGCACCCCAATGTTCATAGCAGCAATGTCCATAATAGGCAAACTGTGGAAGGAGCTGAGATGCCCTTCAACAGATGAATGGATAAAGAAGATGTGGTCCATATTTACAATGGATTATTACTCAGCCATCAGAAAGGATGAATACTCACCATTTGCATCAACATGGATGGCACTGGAGGGGATCATGCTAAGTGAAATAAGTCAAGCAGAGAAAAACAATTATCATAATGGTTCACTCATATGTGGAATATAAGGAACAGAGCAGAGTACCATAGGCGAAAGGAGGGAAAACTGAATGGGAATAAATCAGAGAGGGAGACAACCATGAGAGACTCTGGACTCTGGGAAACAAACTGAGGGTTACAGAAGGGAGAGGTTTGGAGAGATGGGGTAACCAGATGATGGGTTTTAAGGAGGGCAGGTGTCAGGATGAGCACTGAGTGTTATACGCAACTAATGAATCATTGAACACTACATCAGAAAGTTATGATGTACTATAGGCTGGTTTAATTTAATTAATTAATAAATAAATTTTATTTATGAATAATTTGTTTATAAATAATTATATATTTATATACTTATAAATACTTAAATATTTACATATCAAATATTTTAATATAAAGATATAAAATATAACAAAATAAACATATATGCATCATATAATATATGCAATTATTATATAATATATAA